>JAHPZR010040888.1:0-10378 GCA_019787425.1 Platygyra sinensis | reverse complement strand
GTTGTTTAGTTCTTCCGTTAGGTGTTTTTTGTCACATAAAGCCCTAGCTCTGTCAGCAAAACCTTTTATAATGGCTCTTTTCATAGTTTCTGGGTGATTGGATCTCTTCTTCACATTTATGTTTGTGTGTATAGAAAATGGCCGTCCACAGGATGCTTGGACGCCCATCAAGCTAAAAGCCTATTTAACACAAACGTAACTTATCATATTTAACATAATGTTTCATTTTACTTGCGGGATGAAGTAAAATTGAGAGTAGTCAAGACATGCATCCTTAGTATTGATACTTATCAAGAATAGAGTGTGTGCACGTGACGTCATCAAATTCTCAAATCCAAAACTAAAGAGCCACTAAATGTTTTATCCTCACCAGGCATAAGAGGTACCAAATTTATTGCTGTTTACAACTTTCCAGCTCAATAGCATCTTTCGTTTGGAAACCAGCACATCTTGAATTTCGAAGTTATGGCGATGCGTGACATCACACGACGATCGCTTTTGTCCAAAAATATACACTTATCTCGCGATTTATGGCCATTTTAGGAGTTTAAGTATCAGGAAAAGTGCTTTTGTAAACATTTTTTGGTTCGTTAGGATAATAAGTCGACTAGATAGCCAAAGTAAGTTCCAGATGTTATGCGTCAATCAATTCCAGCGGTGCCCATCCCCCCCCCGGCAACCGTGGGGCATTTGCTCACGTTGTCAGTCCCGGGGGTGGGGCATTAGCAAATTTTATCGCAGCCCGGGGGCTGGGCATTAGCACACCCCGGGGGAACCCCCGGGCATTTGACACACGTGTTTTCGAAAGATGGATGAGTTTATGAGGAAGGACGACGCCTTTGTCAAAGACTGGCTTGTCCGTCGGGGACTAGAAAAACCTGTCGATGATTTTAAAGGTGTGCATTACTTGTAAGCGTATAAATATAAGCGACAAGGTGAACGATATTTTGTTTATCACTGTCAAAACAATCACTGACGTGAACACTACGTGAACGACTATTTCGAATTTCGCATTCAAAACTAACCTAACAATTTTTAAATTCATGAATATGGAATGCATCATCATTTTAAAATGTCTTCATTCTTTACAGCAACAAGGTGAAAAACAAAAATATAAAAAGATATAAAAGTTTTGTTAAAAACAAAATATAAAGAAATAAATATAATTAGAATAAACTAGCACGTACTGTTGTCTTTGAAGTCTTTAATAACATTGCATTAAAATACTGAAAAGTTGACCGTTTTATTCACTGGTCAATAAAAAAAAACTGCAAAAGTGTTGGAAGGCGACGATCCTGGGGGCGGGGCATTTGCCCTCTTTCTTCGTCCCCACCCCGGGGCATTTAAACAGCCTCTGTGTCCCCACCCCGGGGAATTCACCCAATTTTCTTTAAAAAAATGCTTATTCCCGGGGGTTAGCCCGGGGGGGGGGGGATGGGCACTGCTGGAATTGACTGATGCATTACACTATTTACTGACCGCCATGTTGGAGGACTAAAGAGGTCCTCCAACATGGCGGCTCCATACTAGGCTCTGCAATTTTGTGCGGGACATTTCGACGAATATCTCAGCTTTGGAACAACGCGTACACCCTAAACTTGGAGAACGGTCTTCTTTATTTATCGTCTACAATATCACAATTTTTTGACTTTATCCGTTGCAAAGTTTTTGATTTTATTTTTTATTGCGTGACAGGGCACACACTCTATAAAGGAACAACTCACAAGTCCACAGTACTTATGACTCTATAAGGGGTCTGATGCATTACACTCTAACATGGCGACCTTTAACAGTTTGATATGATTTGGTAGCTTTATGGCATAAATTCAACTACAGCACTTCAACCATTACTTTAAATGCGTCAACATATTACCTATCTGTGTTAGTGCATCACTGTTAAAACAAAGTTTATTTCATAAATACTGAGATTTACGCACGAGAAAAAGCCCGCGAAAAACTAGTACGTTAATTCCATTAGCCAATAGGAAACGCAAAGGATGAATTTTCACTAGTGAAAAAGCGTCGTTCGCCCAATCAGAAACGCGAACGACGGAAATTCACTAGTGAACAATCGCGGCCCGCGAGTTTCACTCCGATTCTTGAATCCACAACAACAACAATCTTTATTATTTACACCTTTTCTTACAATTAGCATTACAATTTTAAAAGGAATTAAGATCTATAAAGAGGGGAAAAAAAAGCTAAACATAACCATTTAAAGGTATCTAGGGGCTAAATAAACTTAAGTTTTCTAGTTAGCCCCTAGCTAAGGAAAGTTAATTAAAAGTTTGTAGCAGGTACAACAAAAACAACACAAAAACAACAACAGATACACACATTTAAAAACTAAGACGAAAAAATAAGCGCATATATAGGCAGTCGTTGGCATGATTTTATTTCCTGGTTGAGTTTTAAGAAGAAATTCTTTTAATTTGCCAGGAAAGGTAAAAGTGTTAAGATTTTTCAAGCTAGTTGGAAGATCTTGCCAAAGGTCAACTACAATTGGAGATACTGATTGTTTTCCAATGTTGGTTCTTGTGCACGGCTTATAAAAATTTTTATTAGTGGCATATCTGGTATTATAACTATGAATATCAGTAGCATACTGAAAATAGTTTTCAAAGATGTTTGGTAGTGCTTTGCTATGCCAACGATGTGCAAATTTAAGTGCTTGCAATTTAAAGATAGAATTAACTGATAGGATATCTAATAGGTTCATAAAGGGAAAAGCACTTTCAGTGTTCTTTCCATGAGTAGTGGCAAAAAATATTGTTCTTATTACTGTGTTTTGTTTTGTTTGTACTTTTTTGATTTGAGTTTTATACCCACTCCCCCATGCAAGAATAATATATGATATGTAGGGATTGACAAGACTATAATAAAGTTGTTTTAATTGGGCTAGAGACATATAATGCCTTAGTTTGCTAAAAATCCCAGTATTTCGGGCAATTCTAGAGCAGACGTATGCTATGTGGTGCTTCCATGAAAGCTTTTCATCAAGTAAGACACCTAAGTATTTAATATGATCTCTTTTTTCTATTACGTCACTATTTCCATCTTTATTTGGTAATTTAATATTTATGTTTCCTGATTTCTTGTAAGGGGATTTAACAATCATGTAATTAGTTTTCTTAATATTTATAGATAGCTTGTTTAGATCGCACCATTCTTTAATTTTAGCCAACTCTACGTTAATTAGTTTTTCAAGATCACGAATAGAAGGTGATGAGGCAAAAACATTAGTGTCATCAGCAAAAATCCTAAAGTTCAATTTATCAGAGCAGTTAGAAATGTCATTTATATAGAGTAAGAATAAAAGAGGGCCAAGGGAACTTCCCTGTGGTCAACATGGCTAGTTCAAGGTTTGCTTCTTTGGAAGGCTCCATACACCGAATGCAAATATGGCGGACCACTTGGTCGTCGCCCGGGACGAGTCGAATGAAAGCGAGGCTAGTTGGGCTTCGATGTTTTGTTTTGACAATGCTTTTCCAGAAAAGTCTTGCTTCGTAGTCGATTTGTTTCGCCCTCCCAACGCGTTTTTGTGTTCCTGAATGCCACCGCAACAGAGTGAAATCTTCCACAGCAGGGAAGGTGTTCTTTTTTCCAGTTTTCTCGTTCGCCTCTGATGGGAAACCAAAGAGACGGAGGCAAGGAGTTTACATTCGCCGAAGGAACTGTTTAAGTTCAGGTTGGAATCGGTCTTAGAAAATGTGTAAGCGATCGCATTTAGCTCTAAGTTGTTGTCATTTGGCTCAATGCTTTCACTGGTTTCAGTAACGGGGCAGTTGAAGTTCATTCGCTTGGTTATTGCACCGTAGTATTTATATTTACTTCGTGCGATTCCGTGCACGTGCAATCATGCGAGTGGACGCGAACGCAAATAACTTCTTCCTTTGAGACAGAGGATATCATTCAAGGAGACCTTTTCTTTACCTTGGGGAGGGTATTGGCCATGAAAACCGTGTTGGAACACCACCAGACACCACATAAGCTCGTCATTTAAACGATTTTTCTGAGATCTATCCTGAAACGTAGCAAACAAACTCTAGTCCCCGCGGAGATCGTGAACTCCTTTTCTCCGTCTCAACGAATTGCATTGATCCACTATTTTCTCTTAGAGGTTAACGGTGGAAGATTTCTATCCCCTCTCGTCGCATTCAGAAACACAGCAACTCGAAGGCACAGCAAAATAAAACAACAGGTCGACCACAAAGCAAGAGTTTTCTGGCCGGGAAGGATTTTAAAACAAAACATCAAAGCCCAACTAGCCTCGCTTTCATTCGACTCGTCCCGGGCGACCACCAAGTGGTCCGCCATATTTGCATTCGGTGTATTGAGATGTTAACTGAAGAACAAGAAAACCAGAACACAGTGAAGAAAACGAAACGATTTATATGAGCCGTCATCGCTTCGAGGTATGGAAGCGAGTTTTGAAACGCATATTAAAAGAAAGTCCTATCCAGTCAGTATCATCAATGACCTGGTAAGTTTGTCCTTAAATTTTCATGAAAGTTGCAGATCTAGACTGCATGTTTTTGACTAAATTCGGTTAAGATTTGCATTGTGTTATTCAGCGTAAAGGGTATGACGCTGCATGTTTTCATGATTTAGTGACATTCAGATTTACATTTATGATTTGTAAATCTAAGTCAAGTTTTTTCCGTAAAAGTTGTCATTTATGTCTACATATTTGGATTTGTTTTGTTCATTAAACATTTATTTCAAAAGACAAAGTGAATTTTATATTTTAGGCCATAATAGCAATTGAATGGCTTTTATAAACATGCGCGCTCAAACTGACCAAATTGACCAGCAATTTTTCTTTTGAAAAATCTCAATGTCTATAAAAGAAACAAATTACACCATGGAAAATACTTTGTACGATTCTGTTCACTCGTTGAGGTCCGAAAACTCACTCGTTCGCTACGCTCACTCGTTCGTTTTCTGATACTCCTTAACTCGTGAATTAGAATCGTACGCGTGCATTTTCCATGGAGTAATCTCTATATCTTAGTGTAGATTATCAGGTAGATATAGTTTAAGATTTCATCATAGAAAGCAACTGCTATCTCTACATATTATGTAGTACCAGAACTTGGCTCTTATTGACCAACTTAGAGATCTGTATGGGAGAGCCTTTACCGAGGTCGCTGTGTTCAGTATGTACACCTGGGTTTTACTAGCGGACATTTTACTTGTGAACTGAGATGAGCTGAACATAAATATGCAAAAGTTTGCCAGTCCTCTTTACGTTTAATTTTTTTTATCAAGTTTTTTGGTACTTCCACAAATAGTTTGAGAAGGAAATAATCAATATTGTATTGTAGTTTGCAACTTTTTCACCACAAAATGTAATCAGTCAAGATACTGGTCTTGATGGGAAAAGTAGACGACTGTCAGTATTGATTTCAGTCAATCAAATTCATGAATTCAGTAGTTCCCATTCCTTGTGATACACAGCCATGTAATAATATATAGATTTAGGTCACCCTAAAAGCGGAGCTCCTGTAGCTCGATTAGGCTAACCCAGGATAAGGTTGAATTATTTTTGATTTGAGTTTGGTAACTTTGCGGTGGGGTTTTGTTTGGCTTTCTATTTTGAGTTTAATAATCACAAAACCAATACACACTACAAAAACATCTGCAGAGACGAAACAGTTATAATGGGGTTTACTTTTAAACCTGGATTAGAGTTGACAAGCTTCCGAAAAACCCGGCTCTGTTTTAAACAAGTAAACCTGGCATGAGCGCGCGATCCAATCGAAAACCAGCACTTGGTCAGCGGTCAACTTTAATAAAACACGTGACCTCGATGAGCTATAAACTTGAGTCCGCGATGTGGTCAGGTGATGCAGGTCAGCAGATAACTTAATTTGACAGGTGTCAATTGATCATGAGATGATGTCATATATCAACTAAAGCTATATGTTTCTGCCAACCTATTATTTGGAGTATGGCCGCCATGTTGCGCGACTCCACCGCCACCGTCGTCGTCGTCGTGCGTACGCGCCCACGAAAACTACCGCTGGCCACGACAACATGAGAAAATCAATTCATGGGTTTCCTTTATTTCCCTATATGGGTAAGGGGCTCTGCTTGGCGGCCCTTCGGGCCGCCGGAGCTCCGCTAAAATGATTTATTAACCTAAGATGCCGGTTATGGGAACTTTGGTGCTGACTAGGCCTTAACAGGCTAATTTAATCCTATTTGAATAACTTAGTAAGCAAAAAAAGTTTATTCACTCATATTATGACAAAGTTATTAACACTATGCTACATTTGACTTTGTGAATTTATCCATTTGCAAACAATTTTAATTTAGTAATATACTTATGATCTTGAATAGCTGAAGACATTATACAGTCATGTAGCTCTGAATCATTGTATTATTTACAAATTAAATAGAACTGAATATGACATAGTTTCGCACAATCTTGAAGGAGGCAAAAGGTAAAACAATTAGTGACTTGTAGAGAATAGTTTTCATGTTCACGAATTAAGTTTAGGTATTACTTTTTTTCTCAGCCATTGTCAGATTTTTATCGTTATTTATAGAAATTGTTATTGAACGTGAGTTAACTTGCTCTGTTTTAAAGTACTCACTAATAAGGGCTTGCGTATAGTTTGAAAATTTGTCTTCCTTGTACGTAAAACGTTCCCATTATTATTTCTAAATAACGATTGTTTCACTTGTTTTATGCCAGGGGAATATCTTGGAGGATGAAACAGCAATCAAGATTCCCTCTTCATCTAAAGTTCTCTCTGAGGAAATTTCCGTAAAGCAGGTACATAAATAACCAGAAGTTGATACCGATTGTTGTATATGTATGAAGATATCAACTGAAAGTTCTTTTCATTGGGTGGTTGTTCACAGAAGCTTATCATGCCATGCTCATTGGGCGTTCACGTGATATTCTTGCCCGGGAACTCCGTGTTGTTCTTGTTCCTTGCATGACATTCGTTCCAGATCCCGCGCATAAATCGCCAATACAGAGCCTCTTAAAGCCTTATGGTCGTCCTTAGGTAGTAGTCATGCAAATATATAAATATTTTTCTTTTTCACGTCTTCGAATTTTCAAGTACTTAGGAACTGTGTACATCATAAAAGACGCTACCCTTGGTGAAGAAATTAAAGGGTCATTGCAACTTCAATGTTTTAATAAACCGGCAGTGACCGTCATACCAACGGTAAATGTGCCAAAGGCTATTTTGTTCATGACGTTTTGGTTGTTATGACGATAATAGGGTTACCCGAAAAACAACACATTCAGTGCCATAGCTTCGTCGCATATCAAAAAAGCCGTACTGTAACCTGCGTTTCTTTTCAAAAAACGTTCGCTTGAATAATGCTGGCAACTCTACCAGCCACACTTAGTAGCAGAAGCCCCGCTTTCCGTAGATTTCATCCTTACTCGTTCGTCACGGTACATAACACTTAATGTGGTTTGCAGCTGTACCATCGGGAAGGGACTCTTGCATTTTTGAGTTGTTTAGTTTTGTCTTTTTTGAGAAAAAGAATTGAATATTCATGGGTAATTTTGATATCATGGTCCTAATAATTTTTGATGTAGCTAAGCGAGATCTTCTCTGGCAAGTACTCTTTCCCAGATCTTTCTTGAAAGTCCTAAAGGTTCACATTTGAGTTTGCCATTTAGGTTTTCACAAGTTGACCTTGCTTTTCACAGCCTGGCGCTCACACCTGCGTCATTATGTTTAGGTTTTATTTAAAAGTTATGACAAACTTCAACACCCACGTGCCACTAGTTCTCATTAAAGTTTAGCGAAAGATTCTGAAAGAGCGATTTGTGAAATTCGTCTGTTTTACTTGGAGCAAAAACGACGAAATGACGCATTTTCGAGATTGTGGAACTTTTCGTTCCGCTCCTTTCACTTTAGTCTGTCTTGCTCTGTTTATCACTTACCCGTGAATCGAACGTAACCTCGTTACCAGCCTTCTCCTTGTCACCAGTAGAAAGGAAGAGTCCAGGACGAAAATTGGAATAATTTTGTTCACTTTTCAATTGTTGAAAAAACACGAATATTTTATCACTCCAACTTAACCATGTTATTCATTCAGTGTTTGCTATCCGCTGTTTAAGTTTAGCTTTTTTGTTTATTTATTTTCGAGCTGTGCCTTACTGCTGGTAAAACTGCCAACATGCAGCAGCTTTTGACGCACATGCTAAGTAGTGCAAAACATGAAATTGTCATCAATTTGCAGGTGTGCCATGGACTAATATACACGAGTGGCTTTTTGTTTTAAATCGCTTGAATCGTGTTCCGAGTTATTCCTCTTGACTGAACTCTGTTATACTCGAACGCAGTACTTGAGAGTGCCATCTCTGGGAGTATTTACGGATTCGTTTACGAGGCATCATCGCTTTAGAAAGCAAAGCAACAGTGATCCAACCGACGTGTGGCACCGAGAAAGCGGAAAATTTCCTTGCGTTGTAAGACAAGTGATACGTGAAACGCTCCGTGTGTTACAGAACCTTGCATTGATATCATGACCAAATCTACTTGTGAATTTCTGCTGCGGTTCTTCCCGAAAATCTTCGAGTTTGAAGACCTTTATTCGACGTACGTCGCTAATTGTGTCTTCATCAGCTTCCTTTGCTATACTGCCATCATGTTAAACATTGTAACAATCTACGCGATACGAAGGACATCTTCCTTGCCAAAAACTTTAAAAACATTGCTCCTGAGTCTTGCTGTTTCTGATGTTGGTGTTGGTTTATTGGGTCAACCATCTTACATCTCACTTCTGGTCATGTGGTTACAACAAAGCGATCCTGGCTGTAATACATACAAGTGGTTTACTAACGTCTCTTTGTCGGTAGTTGTCTAGCTTCGTTCCTTGGTGTCTGTAGCTGTAAGTGTAGACAGGTTCTTAGCTATTCATCTTCATCTCAGATATCAGGAACTTGTGACTCACAAGCGTGTTGTTGCTGTGGTGATGTAATATGGGTGTTGAGCGTATTTCTTTCGTTGATGACTTTTGTGGGTTGCCATCCTATATTACAGAGGTCTTGAACAATTCTTGGAGGTGTTGGTTTTTTTGGTTACAGCAGTGTTTTACATCAGGATTTATTGTCGCGTACAACGCCACAAGAATCAGATTCATGTTCTGCAAGTACAACAAGCAGCACGGAATAATGAAATAGCAAATTTAATCCAGCCTTGTTAAATCTGCATTTGGTATATTCTACGTGTTTCTGTTGTTTTTGATTTGTTATATGCCTTACTGTATTGTTTTGGCTGTATATCAAATCAGCGGCCCAAGCATTCCTTTACAGAAGGCTCATCCTTTTCTCCTTGACTCTTGTATATCTTAATTCGTCTTTGAATCCTGTAATTTACTGCTGGAAGATGAGACACATTAGACACGCTGTCATGAACATACTGTGGAACATGTCTTGGTTCAGGAATGGCGCCTCCCACTAATCACTTGACTGTTCATGCCACACCATGATTCCCTACATTCAGTGCAGTCGTTGTTAATGAACGCTCTCTGTACATAACGGCGAGGAACACCATAGGTCTGTGAAACGAAAACGTATTTACATTAAGAAGTAATGTAGCACTGAAGTCAATAACAACGAAAACGATATTCTGATAGCAAGTACTAATTCTTGCACTCTGCGGTTAGTGTCATTTTTTGCTTTGAGAAAGTAAACAAGGAAGAGTAGACAGAACGAAAAAGGATGTAAGGGAAACCAGTTTTCTCGTAATGTTTGTATGTGTTTTTAGTTGCAAAGAAACTGAATGTTGTATATGGAATGTTTTGCGCGTTATATTTGTTGTGGCGTTGCTCCAGGAAGTCTCTTTTGCAGGCTTCACCAAACAAGCCTCGACTGTGCTGTGTTCTATTGTAAAGCAACCAGGAAACCCCGTGGAGCATGAAAGAAGTGTACGGAGGAAACACTAGATGTAGTCGAGTGTTTTTCCCTAATTCGAGTGCTCTAACCGCTTCCTAAGTGTTTCACAACAGAACGGAGTACAGTCGAGGCTTCTTTATTTGTTTTTGACAAAGAATGCATTACAGTCTTTCCCGTAAAACCGTGAACACCAGATAAAATTTCTGGATGTTTATTGTTTCGAGACCAATCAGCAAAATTTGAAAAAAAATGGATTTGAACGGGAATGGAGCATCTGAGGGCGGCTGTGGGATATTTTACAGACTCACTTACTGAGGATCATCACTTTTGCACGGAAAGCCAAAGCGATCCAACCTGCTTTGTGGTGTCGAGAAAGAAAACTACCTTGGTACGAGAAACGCTCGGTGTCTTGTAGAAACTTTCAGAGCTGATATAATGGGTAAATCATTTTGTGAATTGCCGTTGCTGTCTCCACTCAAACCTCGGAATATGAAGAGCTTC
>JAHPZR010040887.1:0-22781 GCA_019787425.1 Platygyra sinensis | reverse complement strand
TTGAGTTAAGTTACTCACCGAAGTTTCAGCTTCTAAAGTGCATTCTATCCAAGTTATTGTCTCTCGAAAGAAGCCTAAAATTTGGCATCGGCTGCACCATTTTGAAAAAAATGCTCAGCGGCCAAGTCGGGCTATGCCGCTAAGCGTGACGTCATCTTTACCAAGAGATCTTGTCTTGCAAGCGTATTTGTTTACTCGAGGTCATGGCTGATCTTCAACCTTACCGTTTTTGAGCCAGAACGTGTTTCTAATCCTGAGGATAGCGAAAGCGAAAACGAAGAAGTAAACGATCGGTTAGAAGGCACATTTTGGTGTTCTTGTGAGCGATGTCAAATCATGCCAAGGCAAAGAGAATACGTTTGTTGCCTTCTAACCAATCGTTTACTTCTTGGTTTTCGCTTCGCTATCCTCAGGATTAGAAACACGTTCTGGCTCAAAACGGTATGGTTGAGATCAGCCATGACCTCGAGTAAACAAATACGCTTGCAAGACAAGATCTCATGGTCGCTGAGCATTTGTTTCAAAATGGCGGCTGCCGATGCCGGCTTCTTTGGAGACAAATTACTTGGGATAGAATGTACTTTGAAGCTTAAACTTCGGTGAGTAACTTAACTCAATGTAAACTTTTTTATTGGTGATGACAAAAATAATACGCCTTTTGGAGTGGCCTTCTCCTTTAATTATGGTGACACTTATTTGTGCTTTTTGTTTCTTCAGAAAATGGACGACTTCCTAGAACTTTTATGTGTTATTTAAGTGCTAAATTTCTGAATTCCGAAGAAATGGACCCAATGACTGATAATTAAATCAATGCTCTCAACACTCCGTATAATTCATTTACCGAGTTCAGGAGCTCACAGCCAGTTTCATTTATGACTTTTCTGATGCATCTCAGGGAGGTGTTCCGTATCCCGCGTTGAGTAACTCAGAGTTGTGTAGACTCTTGAAGACTGGGTATCGCATGGAAAGGCCTGACATGTGTTGATGGAGTGTAAGTAGCTGAATTAGGTTGCGTGCTTTTGACCTTCTTCCGAAATAAGACTGATAGGTGATTGCAGAATTGTCACGAATATTATATTGAAGACTGACTGCCATTTGCTAATTTATGATAGATATGAACTAATGTCTGACTGCTGGAATGAAGATCCATCTTCTCGTCCCAGTTTCTCAGACGTGATTGACCGACTGGAGGTGTATATGACGAGGGATGTGCCATATTGTGATATGTAACTGACCAAGCTCAGTGAGTGCACCCCCTACTACAACGTGCCTGCTAGGGCCGATTAAGGAAGCACACAAGGGACAGGCAGAAAAGTCTAGAGTTAAATTAAATACACTATGGACGAGAATGTTTTTTTTAGAAAATAACATTATAACACCGCATTTAACTCAAGAAAGAAAAAAACAAAAAGGAAACAAACCAAAATAAAAAATAAAGCTTGGATTATTTATAATCGCGACTTCAGTCTAGGCAGAACTAATTGAGACAAAGTCAAGCATCACACAGATGATAATCTTTATTCATATCTTACAATCAAACACTATTTTGTAAACCTTCTCCTTATCTTGTTATTCCATATCCACTGAGTTGTTTCAAAATGTTGGTAATAAACGAGAAATGAGTATTGGACGAAACAACAAGGGAATAGATAGGAAGTTGGCTAACCCTTGTTAAGCTAAAATATATTGCATGATAGATAGTTCATCATTTATAATTAATTTTATAAAGTAACTCAAACTGTGACAGATGCGTCTAGAATTGAACGCTAATGAGTTTAAAATTCCTTATGATAAGGATCACAAAGTGATCTCATTGGTAAGAAGTCATCCATGTCCAAAGACACACGCAATTCTGTCAAATGTGGAGAAATATGAAAATGTCAAATAACCCTGCTAAATACGAAGCACTAATTAAACAATACTCGTGTTCAGTCCTGGAAATGAGTAAACTATGTGCGTATACCCGTGTGCCTCCTGAATGTGCTTGTTGTACACTCTGTAAGTAGCCCGTTGCAGAAACGTGAGAGGGCTGGGACAAGTGTCTTATATGATTACATTGAAAATCATTGAAAATCTAAACATTTCAACTAAAATGTTCACTGAATGAAAAGCTGCCCAGCCAAGTTTAAGAGTTTTAGCGGAAAAATTGCTCAAAAGAGAGCCTAGCAGAAGTTGCAAAATTTCATAATATCGTTAGAATTTTGTGGCCTATCTACCCAATCCATACAAATTCTCTATTTTATGTTATATTTGAACTAAATACTTGTATTCTTGGTAAAGACTCTCAAATTTAGTTGAACTTTTATTTGAATATCTTAGTTTTTCAAACAAACGGAAAACAACCATACTCTTTCCAGTCCTCTAACGTCTCTGCAATTGCCTATTACGATTAGCTACAAAAACTTCATTCATCCGCGGTATTTTCATCAGTAAATAAAGATACTCAACTATCTACTTATCTATCAGGTTACAATAAAATTATTAGCAATAATTTAAAAAAAAAAAAACTTTATAAAGTGGTGCTTAGCTTGAAAAAACAAACGCTTGCTTTTATTGTTGTTTTTAAAATAACTTTGGCATTTTATAATCATGACATCAACCCCAAATAGAACTATTATGGGCAGCAAAAATGTTGAGACAGTTCGCGCATAAGTTCTATTTTCGAGCGTCCTGGAAACGTTCCCCCCTTTTCCCAAAGGATGTTGATTTTTCTATTTCTTAGACTGCACAGAGCATCGAGCCTTCACAACATTGAATTGGAGGGCCGCGGTATCAGAGAATTAAAGATGATTTTTCAGTCCGTATTGCGCAGTCTCGGCACTCTAATGTTTGTGAGGCTCACACAATGAAAAGCAAATCGCTGATATTCGGTACGAACCGCTTACCTTTTCTTTTTAGCGGATTTTAAATTCTATTTCCAACGGTTTCCTTGAGTTTTACAGCTATGGAGGTTTTTCATCAAATGATACCAGAAAGGACTGAAGCATAAAGCTTCGCGTCGGTAAGCGGTTGACATGAAAATTTGAATTTACTTCATGTAAGTAGATGTGAAATGCTACATTTTGTGACGTCTTACACGATACAAAACAACAGTCGTAAACAAACTCTCGAGACTGCGCAGTACGGACTGGAAATCATTTTTAACGATAAATGCAAATAAAATAGAACAGGAGGTTAAGAGGCCGTCTCTCTAAGAACCACCCCCTCAATCAGTTTGCTTCAAAAATAATTTTGCCTGAAAAACTGGCAACTGAAAGACTTTACGAAGGTTAGAAATAAAAACAGATTTGTTTTGATTCAAGTTTCACTCATTGCCACTTAAATTAAGACAAAATTGGTTAGTCTCTTAGAAAACTGGAAAGGTTTATGAGCAAAATGGCATAAGACTCATTACTAGATTTTGCGAATGAAATGTTTTACAGCGTCACGAAAAATGGAAAATTTATGCTTTTGGAGACGGCGCGACGGGCCTAGACGAGGCGAAATATTAAATGGTTCCTGACGCGACTGGAAAATCATTTAACTGCTCTGAAATATTACACGATTATATTACCCGACGCCAAAAACAAGTTTTACCTTAACAATTTAATAACGAATGAGTAACTTAATAGGATACTCTCTAGCTTGCATTTTTATTCTCTAGCAAGCATTCAGCAAACCCGCACTGCGGGGATTTTAACATTATACTTTTTTGTAGTCATTGAAAAATTTACTTGTGCTTGTTTATTCCAAATTGCGCTCGAAATCATTTGATTACCTATGCCAACAAGACATCATGATCAGCGATTTCATCGCAGTTCTTTGTTCACCAAAAATTAATGATAGGATTACAGAAGCATTTATCAACTTGAATGACAAGGTCCATGGAAACAAGTAACGATACTGATGGACAAACAATGAAACGCTTTCAACAGCAACGAAGGAACCAGACGAATCAGTGACGCCGAGATCAAAATCATCACGTGGTAAGCTACTTTTTCTCACGTCTTAGGATCGTTGCTCGCTGTTGATTTGACACTGCAACATCTAGTACTTGATTCCTGTGGGCACGGACCGCGTTGGAAATTCTCACCTGATTAATGAACGTTGTCAGAAAAATAAACGTGCGTACCAAGCTATGACCAGAAACATCAAAAAAAGGTTTGAAGACTAGATGAGCTCGGTTGCTACTACAAACAGCGTGACGCTTACTCCAGCTACCACACCCTAATAACTGCATCTGTTGCCAAAAGAGAAAAATATTTGCTTAGAATAAACTCACAGGTATAAACAAGTCACCCGTTCAGTTACACCGATTCCTTTCGGAACAGTTTGCCATGTTGCTGCCTGGAAGTTTCACCCTGTTTTACTTAGAGTGTAGGAGAACGTGCAAGCCCTTAAAATGGCTCAAAACAGTTTCCAGCACTTAGATTTTAATAGGTTGTTATAACCACTTAAAATTATCATTTGATGCTCCAATCATGGTATCAAGAAACTGCCCAAACATTGGTGAAACCGTTGTTATCACTTTTGCGAACTCAATAGGTTACCATAGCAACAGTATGAACTCCTAAAAACACCCCTTAATTACCGCTTTATGGGCTTATAATTTCTAAAAACGGTACGGTATTTTTTTTTATATTATCAACATTTTAATAAGCATGATATGGCGTAATTTTCGGCAAAGTTAAGTGGCGTTCATAGCCACCTTAAATTTTTGAAAAGTTAAGGCAGCTCTGGAACACCACCTACAGAATTGTTTTTTAAACTTAGCCAAAAAATTGCGACTATTATGCTTATCAAATGTTGATAATATAAAAACCTTTCACTGGTGCCGTTTTCGAGTTATAAGTCCCTAAAGCTGTAATTGAGGGTGCTTTTAGGAGGTCATACTGTTGTTATGGTAAGCTATCATGTTGCAATAAAGATAGCAACATCTTCACCAATGATGGGCAGTTTTTTGATACCATGACTGTAGCATCAAGTGATAAAGAGTGGCTTTAATAACCCATCAAAATGTAAGTGCTGTAAGCTGTTTTGAGCCACCTTAAACCATAAAGACCACAATTCCACTCCTCTCTGTTTATTGCACGCAGACTATACCCTGCAAAACCACAAAACGTACCAATACAACGTCTGTAATAGTTTGAAGCCAAAACAGCATAGTTTCTTTATATTATCACTTACCTCGATTGGCTGTGTTAGTATGATACCGCAGAGGTTTGGATCAGGCACAATAACGATCAAAACTCATGACTGCAATGTTAACGAATGACAGCAAAGAAGCTAATGTCAAGGAGCAGCGAAACAGTGTGTACAGCTCAAGTTGATAATCAACGATAGGTAGGCGCGATGAATCATTAAACGCCTCACAATGAAAAGGGGCTGCCTGGTGACACCTGATAGACAATCAGCGAAGGCCATGCTGCATAGCAGAATGTAACAGGGCTTATGTAAAGCAGTTGTCTTGACTACCGCTACTATAGCGACCAGGTTACTAAGGACGGCAAAACACAGAATGGCAAATTTACAGCAGCAAGAACTTGACAACATCGTTAATGAAGGCAGCAGTGTCATTGACAGGAATAACATCTTCAGCAACCAGACCACAAATGCTTCTGTTCCAATCTGAAATCATTTTGATAAGCTGGACTGCTGCACCACAGATTGACCGGAACACTTTTCTCCTCAAACTGGTAAATAAAAAGAGTGATTGTAAATTAACACAAGCTTCCTTAATACCTATTTATTTATCCCTAATTTTTCTAATCCACTAGATCATGATTTTCTAAATTTCCTTTGCCATGATGGGGCAAAGAAGTTGTGATCTTGCGCGCCCACAAGAGTGTTTTTGTCGCTGAACTATCGGCGGATAGTTGTCCCCGAGGGAAAAAAGTTGTGATCTTGCGCGTCACTAGAGTGTTTTCTGTCGACGAACTATCGGCTGATACATAGATGCCCCCGTGATGTCCGAGGAGCGAAGCTTCGAGGGCAAATAGGCTAGTAGTTTCAAGAACATTGAATTTCCAAGGGGCAACAATTGGGCCGATAGGTTCGAGAGATATACCCACTATGCCAGTTCAAAAAGTATAAAGAAAACAGTTAAAAACCCACTAGGTGCAGATGAATCAATTATTTATTCATGCATACAGCCTGTCACAAGTGTCAATAATTCGCAGAGTACAATGGCTGAGACAATTCACAGTGTTTTTCCGGACCTCGTGGCGGTCAAACCGTTTGTTTTAAAAAGATGACACCATAAAAAACGTGAATTTTGCCAAAGAAGGTCAACGAAAGACGTCGTTTAAGCGTCGTTTGGGCAAACTTGTTATTTCATGTTAATTTAATTTCTGTCAAGTGTAAGCGTCAATAAAGTTGTTGTTGTTGGTTGTTGTTAAAAATTCAAAGCAGAGTCTTGAAAGTACCCGATGAAAAGTTCTGGGTCGCGTTGGCTTGTTGAACGCCGACATTGTACCGTTGATTGAAGAAGCGAATCTCGTCGTGGCTCTAGTTTTGCTGTAATGTAACAAGAGGACTTCGTGACTGAGCAGTGACTCTAAACAGTTCGACTCGCTGCCGCGGGAGCCACAAAATTGCTGACTATTGCCGAGGACTGCACCTGTTGCTGAATTGTGGGTCTTTCGTGGTAGACTCGATTGAGGCATCATTTTTGTGGCCAGGATGCATTTCTTTTTTCTCAAACTCTGCAGGGAGGCTGCTGTGAGGAGGATGATTAATGAATGTCGGGCCGAATACAGTGCGATGTGAAGTGAGAAGACAGACCAGCTTTCTTACTCATGCAGTCGAGTAAATTGTCCAGGTGCTTTCCCTAAAAGGACATTGCAGTAACCACGCTGTGGCGATTTCCAGTAAATTTGCCGGTGCTGTAGTTTCTTGTCTTTTGCCACAAGGTTGGGCAGTTTGGGGTTTCGCTTTTGCAAATACTTCCTGTTAATAAAGATTCTTAGCTTAAAGAAGAGGGGAGGGGCTGTTGTGCTGTGATTTAGAGGCCAGAAAGTTTGTTTCACAAAACCTAGAAATGCAAATTTGTTACAGTTAAATACAAATGGCTTCGAGCCACTAATCAATCAAAAGGGGAATCTAATCAATTTTTAGCAGCTCTTTTCCTGGCCAATACGGCATTGATCAAACATTTTTTTCGAGTGAATTCATTACAAGTGTTTAAAGGTTGAACTCTGATATCGCCAGATGGTTCTTTTCTTTCCTATAATTGAGTTGTTATAAAAATACAAATGGGAAGTGCAGAATCGATAAAACTTTTTAGATCAAAAGAATACAAACAATAAACCTAAACCTTTAGCTAATGGCGGATTTTCATCCCAAAAGTTTTGTTATGATGATATCCTTTATCCAAAAAACCCCAAACCTTTCTATAGACATCTTGAGATGGGATGCTTACACACCGTTTTCCAAGTTGTGAAAAAATTTTTGAACAGATACTAGAAGAATAATGATTGTTAACTCAGATTTTATAGTAAACTAAACCCGGTGTTGATCCTTTTCGTCCACGAAACTTAGTGCTTTCAAAATAAACAATAGCCCATTTTGTAAAAATAGCTTGCATGTCTTTTTTACCTCACACTTATAAAGTGGTCATTTATTTTCTCATTTTAACCGTGCAAACTCGATACTTCAATTTCTATTTTTTAAATATAATAGGAACAACATAAAAGGCGTTTTAAATCAGTGCAATATAGTTTTCATTATCATATTTAAATTTGATTCGACGAAGCTACGAAGACCAAAGATAACAGGCGCTGATTTAGAAAGTTTTACCGTTGTTACTTAACCCAAGAAAATTCACAAAAAAGCAATCTTTAGGCTGCTTCATGCATAAGGTGTGTGTAAAATCCCACGTATTTGAGCAACGAAAGAACAAACTGACTGTGCAACACATAGTAGAAGGAAAAGGAATGATTAATATCTTATGAAACCAATTGAAAAGCTGACCAGACGGCTAAAAATGTTAAATTTAATGCCCAATATTTCGGTTAGACAGGACTTACCTTCCTCAGGGGCTACATTAAAGTTAAGGGAATATGTAATTAATATCTTACCTCAACCAAGGAACATGTTCGAGTCTGTTGCACGACTGAGATGTTTTCGACTAGCCATTTGCAGCTGTGAAGTGTGATTTCCTGGCCCCAACGTTAATTTTGCAAATTTGGGATAAATGGAAATAATTATCATACGAGTGTTTAAAGTATGGCTTTGAATAACAAAGAAATTTTGAGTTATCAAATTTCAATTTCAAGGCACCAAATCTATGATGGGAAAGACACCGAGCCAATGAAACGCCTTTACGTTTTAGGCAAATAGCTATAGTTCGGAGTTGGATCGCCTGCAGGCCAGGTGTTTTTTTCGAATGAGTTAATGGCAAAAGGGCCACAAAGAGGAGCTCCATACCCATATAGGAAAGTAAAGGAGCCCATACATTGATTTTCTCATGGTTTTCAATGCCTAGCGGGCGCGTACGGACGACGGTGGCGGCAAAGGAGTCGGGCAACATGGTGGCCGTTCTCCAGCCTTAGCAAATACAACCTTGGTTTACATCGTACTTCTTTGATATTGGACATTCACGTTATGGTTAATTGACACCTGTCAAACCAAGTAATCCGCTGACCAGTACGTTTTACAATATCGTAGGCGCGATGCGATGCGGTTCCAGTCGAGACCCACAAATTGACCCTTGCTCACCATAGAGTCTCCAGTAACTTAGTGGTTAGAGCATCCGAGTAGATCACGGAGGGTCGTGGGTTCAAATCCCAATTGGGACTCGGATTTTTTCCGAGGTCTCCATAAATTCTATATCATGTTGTTGTTATTATTTCATCTTTAATATAGGCAAGGTCATGTGTTTTTATTTCAACTGTTTTTTTTTTTTAAAACAATGTCTTGATGTTTCATTCTTAACATGAATCTTTACCAGTTATTTTAACGAGACTAAGAAAAGTTGAGTTTTAATAAAGCATCTCGTAAACATGTTTTTTGTGGGTTTGTTAACTCCAAGACAAGGCAATGGTTTCTTATATCTGATTTGGGCTTGGCTTGATTAAGTCTCCGACTGCAGACTGAGTGTCTTTTCTGAGTCATTTTCTAGAAAGGACTTTTTCCTTCTTCTTCTTCCTGCTTCTCGTACCTGGTCATTGTTTCGACAGGACTTTTATGTATTTTGTCTTTCGCCCAGTCACGTAGATTCTCAAATCTTCCCGCCATTTTAAGCCACAGAAGGAACAACCTTTGTATTGATAACGCCAATCGTGTGTCTGTCCTCTTATAGGTCATAGGCGAGAAGCAATCAAAATGCAATAATAACTTGGGTTATTATATTATAAGCTGTGGTCTATGGGTATAATTAATATCTATGAAGACTTTGACTTTTTTCCTAACATTTTCATTCTCTCCTTTCAAGATGTCCTTTGTCAAAGCTACCACTTCCGTAGGGGTTGATATTTGGAAAACACAGATCAGCAGCTTTCAAATGGTATATCATACATGGGTATAGGGGGTCTATTAATTAAATTGAAAAAAAGCAAGGGCAATTTAGGGCTGAAAGGGTTAACGCATAATGGGGTAAACCGCATAATCCTGCTCCCCATAAAAACTCCTGACTTGCTAAGAAGTACTTTAAGTTTAAAAGTGAAAACAAACGCAAACAGACCACACGAAAATGCACTGGATTTTGGACCCAGAGAGGTTTAACGGACACCAGCGTGACCTTTCCACAATTATGTGGATATGAAATCCGTCAATTTTTTGGCCTTATCGGCAAGAAGCTACAAAGTATTTAATACGTAAAAAAAATAATAATAATAGTAATGAACATGTTCTTTCGCAGACACTCGTTTGCAGGACTTGGTTTTACTGATCAAATTTTGGTTCTAATGCTCGAAGCCTGCGGAAAGCCTGCTTGGAACTTGAGAAAATTATCGCAAAGCGCTTAACTACTGGCGTATTCTTTCATCGAGTGTGTGAGACAGTTACGATATGTCTGTTTAGTTCCCTTCGAAAAACTATCGTTTCGTTCGCCTGGAAAAGAAAGTGAGTGCTAGAGACTAGGCTTCTTTCAATTAAAGTTAATGTTAATTAGGCTCCTTCCACAGCGTAACGTGGCAAACATTGTTTTCAGTGACAGTCTCAGGACAGGAACAACAACAACAAAAACTCCTGAAAAGGATGGTTTCCAGTGGGCCTGCATAATTTTGGTAGATTATTTTCCGATCACGTTTTGTTACATCTTTCGCGTTATAAAGAGAGGGAAAGCCGCTCCATTATTTTTAACAGTTACACGTCACAATTAAGCATTTATTTAGAATCCTGATTTGTAGTTGAAACGATAGTAATCATATTGCTCTATATTTAAAGGCATTTATTAAGAGAACTTCTGAACGATGTGTTCTAAGTTATGCTAAAATGCATGTCGTGTAACAGATGTCGACAAGCCAAGAAAGGGATGTAAAATCGCGAGGACGGCCACAAAAAACAATAATGAAAATAAAATGAACACGATATCTTTCGAAATAGCTGGTATTTTTCTTACAGGAAAAGATCAAAGATTAAGTTAGGTTTACATCTGAAGTATGACTACCTGCAAAGAAACTTAATCAAATAGAATAATGCAACAACGTTTATGAATTTAAATCAGTACGTGATGGGTAATTTAGCATGTGATATAAGTTACTCAAATTTGTTGGGAATAAGATAAGAATCTATTTGGCCGTTTCACTCGCTGTTTAGGGGACAAGAAATTCTTAAGCTGGTAAGTAAAAATTGCAATGCACTGAAAACTGCTTGTCACAGAACCACGTAAATTACTATAAATTAATAACATTTTCTAAGAGGTGTACCTGTTGTTCATTTAAAACATCATGCCTGGAGTTGTTTAACCTCTTAGCATTCTAGTTAACACAAATGCTATTAGCTAGTGGTTCGTTTTAAAATAATAAAAACGCCTTTGCTTAGCTTTGCTTAGAACAAAGAATCGATTGTAGCATACCGGTATAATAAAAATGTTGCAAATGTGTTTTTTTTTTGGGAAGAAAATTTTTTTCTATTGGGGCAGGCGGAAAAATTATATTCCCATTAAGGCAACCGGTGCTAAATTCATATTGAAATAAGTCTTTTTCGTATTATGCGACTAAAATAATTGTTTGCACGTTTTACTAATACTTTGTTTCCTTTTTTTTTTTTGCCTTTTAAAAATTAAAAAAAAAAAAATGAAGGACCAACCGTCCACAATTCCCTTCTTCAAGCTTATTTAAAATGGAATAAATTAATATATAAACGATGGTATGCACGCAAGTAGTAGTACTAGGGTCAATTCAGGTCTTTCCTAAATTACTTAATCTTAAACACTTTTAATTTTTTTTTTTTTTCATTTTTATTAATAAATGATTAGTACTTATACAAATATAACAATTTTGAAGTCTATAAACTGGATAGAACAATTCATGTGATCAAATTAGCAATTCACTCTCACCATTTGGCTCAATATGGTTTCGTGATCGCATCTGGCATCAGATAAGAAAAATAACAACCTATTTCTATCGCTTACACTATGTCAAAAAAAACTCGGCACAGAATATCGGTAGCAGAGCACCAATGCCACAATATCTATGAGAAGCGAAACCGCTCGGATGCCACTCCACCCCATCCCCTCTCTCCCCACCCCCACCCCCGAAAAAAAGCAATGAGTACCAGCAATTAAGTGCTCTTTTTAGTTGCGAGAAGTCAAAAAATATAATAAAAACGCATGAATTACGGTTTGAAAAGATTGTTATACAGGTAAACATCTTAACGTGAAATTCAAATCTCTGCAGAAATGGTGATCACCACTATGAAAGGAATCCGACTTCTTCACAAAAATATTTCTACACCATAAAAAAAATGATTTTCCTAGTGGTCTTGCTCCTGTGGAATGGTAATGAAACTGCCCATGCAACACAAGGTAAGCAAATTTTTGAGAACATTCGTAAAAAAAATGTACAGCTCATAAAACGTCCTGATGGAAATTGTCACATATCACCAATGGAAGTACATTAATTTAGGAAACCTTAATTTCGCGTCTTTATATGTTCTCATAATTTGCTATTAAAGACACCGTCGGCAAACAGTTATTACTTTCCGTATAAACCCGGACTGCGTTGTAATGACGACGTTGCCGTTGCTAACAGTAGTAACAGATCCAGGCTTCTTTTAAGGCACACAAATGGATCGAACAAGTGCAGCCCCATGTAGATCAATGTAAAATGTCTCTCTGCAACAACCTAGGAAGGGCCAATTTACAACATATATCTTTATGTTGTGTTCAACTGACATCTGTCAAAAGAAGTTATTTGCCGACCAGTATAATATGATTGCATCGCGGTCTTATGTTTAGAGCCCATCGAGGTCATGTGTTTTATAAAGTTGACCGCTGCCAGGATATAGGCTTTCGATTGGATTACAGGCTCAAACCAGATTAACACATTGGCTCCTATATCCCGGTATTGTCTTTCACTTGACCGCACATGATTGGTTGAAAAATTGGCATGACAACACAGAACTGAAATGGGTTCCTCGAGTACGCTTCTTTTTTGACCTGTTCAAAACTTCAGAATGATAAATGGCCGAAAATATTTTACTCATTGCCATTTGCACAGTTCAGACAACTTTTATTGCACACTACATCATCTCTGCAAGCTATTTTATGTGAAAGAGAACTTTATGTAGGTACTGAAGATTGATAACTCTTTTTTACAATCGTTCAAAGTTGTCGGTTTGTAAGTTACTGCACGGCGGGCGAGATAACGAAGCCATTGTTTGAAATATTTTTAAGTTTGAATAAAAATTAATTTGTCTAAATTCTTCGCTTTTCTCTTTGCTCAATGCTTCATTTTCATACACTGAATAAGTTTCTTTAGTGTTAAAAGGAATTTGCGGCTTTAAAATTGAAATATTCAAGCACCTTGCAGGCAAACAAACTTCATTACGTGCGTAATTTTGGTAATTAAGTCTTTGCGTTTACTGAGGTTTTGTATTTTAATCAAAAGAACTGCCGCGGTTTTTTTAGTTTAGTATTAAAAAAGATTGGCGAAATAGTAATACAAAACTAAATGCGATTTTCAGACCGTAATACCGCAATGTATTGGTGCCTAGTAAGAAGAAAATAGCCGCTCCCAACTAGCCGTTAATATATTGCAGTATCGCCGCCTCATCAATATATTGTTAAGGGCTCTGCTTTTAGGCTTGGCTAATCTATACATTGCGCCTGGGACCCAAAATGTCCAGACCCTTTGGGTGTTAAACTAAGGTAGAGCATGAAAAAAATTATATTGTTTGCCGGTAAGATATAAAAGATAAGAGGGAGGGGAAGGATATCCTTAGCCTCTCTCTCCTTGATTGGCCATTTGAAAGGCAACCAATGTGTTGGTAGCTTTTACAACCTAATGAATAGGTTAGTCTAATGAATAGGTTAGTGCCTCTGAAGTAAAAAATAATTGCTACTTATTTGAAAGGCCTTTCAAAGTATAGAAGAATGGCGTTTTTCTTTTAGAATATCTTTTTTCATTTTAGAGATATTTAGGTTTTTGCGTGAGTAAAGTGATGACGTCATAGGTGGTTTCATTAAAACAGTACAACACTCAATCAAGAATATCTCTAGAAATATTAAAGCAGTGTTCTTCAAACTTGGCATCAGGACTATACATCACAAAAGAAGCCAAATGACACCTGTCGTACTGTTGCCATGACAACAGTTATGTCGCTGGTCCTGTTTTAATTGAGACTAAAATTTCCAATTTTATCGTAAACAAGGATCATCCACTCACAACAACCTAGTGGGGATAGTTGAGGCAATATGGGAACCATTTGTGTGCTGAACTGGACCCTCTGTCCCACTTTAAAAGATTGCAAATGGGGATATTTGGTTTTTCACAGAAAGAGACTGGAGCCGAGAGTGTTGCCATGGCAACAACATAGTAGGTGTCATTCTGTTTCTTTTGTGTGCATTTCTGGCGCCAAGTTTGAAGAACATTGTTTTAGTGGAACCACCTATGACGTCATCACTTTCCTCATTTGCATAATCCAAAAACGTAAATATCTCTAAAATGAAAAAAGATATTCCTAAATGAAAAACGCCATTCTTTTTTATTTTGAAAAACCTTTCAAATAAGCAGCAATTATATTTTACTTCATAGGCACTTTAAGGATTTTGTTTGACTGCACCTCCATTTAACGTGTTGGCAATGCCGATAAAATAACGTCTAAGCCAGTAAAAATACAATATGTGCGTTAGTGTTGCGCATAAATGACTGTAAAGAGCAAATAATTATGAGCATTCACATTTATATTATCCTTTGTTAATTTTGCGGCCGAATACGGAAGTAATATTCATTTCACCTGGTGCAGATCACTAAATTGTTACGAGTTAAGTAAACAGCTGATATATAATTCGTGCCTTACTGCGTAATCCGACTTATCCTGCAATATACTTCTCCACTAAATTTTCTCGTATTTTTATTTGTTTAAAATGATGACGTGTCGCGCGGAGAGACACTATCAGCCCATAGTGCCTTTCCGAGAAAAACATCCGGATGGATAACACTCATTCGTGACAATGTTTCTATAAACAGGAGGGCCTATTGTGAAAAAATAAAAGGACGTAATTTGCTTGCAGTTTTCTTATACCAAATTTACATTAAGCTTTCCCACCTTTTATCTAAAAATGACTACCAGCCTGATAGTTAGCTCTTGGAAAATTGATATTCTTAAAACTAGCATATTTGCCCTGGAAGGTTCCCTTCTCCGGTAATTCCACAAGGCAACTATCAGCCCAGAGTTCCTAAAAAAAATCATTGTTTATTTACATTTGGTTTCATAATGGATTTCATAGACGTATCTACCTTTCCTTCATTAAACAGGATGTGGCTTGGTGGTTAATAACACACTGAAAAGCCCTGGGTATCTACATCCTGGCTACTACCCAAGCAATATTAACTGCAGTTATACGGTTCCTATTCCACGCAACATGACGATGAAGATATCCTTCATCGATTTTTATTTGGAAGATCATGCAAACATGCCGGTAAGAACAAATTTGTGACGTCAATATTAATATTGTAACTCGGATCAAGAGACCATAATGCCATTCAAGCGCTTTTGTTGCCTTAGCCATCATGGTGCGTGTATGATTAATCATTAAATTCTCAACCTCGGATAATGCAATTCTAGCTTTCTTATTGCTTCACTGTACCTCGATTACTAGCCATTATACCTACGTTTGACTTTATATGGAAATTGATGCGACAAACGTCAAATTTTTTGTGGGAAGCCAAGTTTCGTCGACAAAAAAATGGATGAGAAAAAAAAAAACAAATTGGGTGAGCTGTCTACAAAAGGAATACAAGAAATTACGGACAGTGCCGTCCCAGTAACAACGAAAAGACCATAAATTTCGGAATAAGAATATCCAACAGTACGCATCCGTTAAGTTTCCCTTAAAATGTGCAGCAAAATTTCACTGAATATGAACATCGACATTTAAGCATTCACGAAGATTACGTAACAACAATAATTTTTACCTTAATGTTACTGAATGGCTTGCTAGTCCTGGTGGCACCAAATTTTCGAAACCGATGGAAGATATGGCAAAAGAGTTTTTGCATGTCTGCAAGGAATAAGGTTAAAGATGGCGCACTGTCAGTTTACAAAAGTTCATGAATGAAATCCATCTGACAACGGCCATTGATCGTTTCCTTCACTCGCTGCCGCTCAACAAACCGTTTTCCGTTGTCTCTGAGCCCGCTTTTTCTGATACAAATAGAGCATTAGCGCATTTGCAAAAGACAATAGGCTAGTTTCGAATTGTGCAGAAACAAAAGAACAGAGTCGAGGTTCAGGGGAATAATTTGCATTTTCCTTTGTTATGAACAATACAAAATGCTAATTATTCTCCTGTACCTCGACTCTGTTCTTTGTTTCTGCACAATTCGAAACTAGCCTATTTTGCGATAACTGCAGAAATCCTCGCGCGCTCATTGGCTAATTTTTATTGTCAATAAGCGGACAGACACATGAAATTATAAAAGCGGACAGTTTGACAATTTGTTATCGTGAAAAACAAATTGATGTCACTTTTTAATGCGTCTGTCCTGTTATTGACAATGAATTTCGTCATAACATTGTCAAGTAGTCTGCGGATCCACTCGGCTATCACAGCTACTTTGACAATGTTATGACGAAATTCATGATCAATAACAGGACAGACGCATAAAAAACCGACGTCAATTTGTTAAAACGGACAATATTGTCGCGTACTAGAGCCAAGAAACGGTGAGAAACCAACTTCCAATGAACAGGCAGATGAAGAAACTGTTGGACAGCGGTGAGCTCGAACGGGCAGATGTTACACAGAATATTCACTCAGTGTCAGGTTTTCCACGCGTATTCTTTACCGACTGAACTAATACTTTCGCTTGATTCTCGAGCACACAGTTTTTGCTTACGTCATATGACTTCTACTAAGATGTCCAGTTCTTTGCCGCGCGAAACGCCTGACACTTAACATAAATTCCTCTAGGAAACAAAGTAATTGCACTATTTAACACAGAGAACAATTATCCCGCACAACTACAATGGGCGACCTAGTTTTACCTCGGTCTCTTTTTCGTCCGATGGGGACGAGTCAACGCCAGCTAACGCCAAAAATTCTGTCCCTGAAAAATCCATGAAGGAGTTAAATATTTTTAGCCGAACCGAAGTCGAGTCGAATCTTTACCAGCCACGAAGAACCATCAGGGAGGCCTCTGAGATTCTGAAGATGTATCCGACGCTAAGATATTTTCTGTCCCTGACTCTGAAACTGGCCAGCAATCAGCTCCGCACTTCCAGCTCGAACTGATGCCAAGGCAGCCACAGCAAGCTTAAAGGAGAAGGTCACTCCAAAAAAGCTTCTCTTTTGTCATCACCAATAAAAAGTTTAAATCGAGTTAAGTTACTCACAGAAGTTTTAACTTCCAAAGTGCATTCTATCGGCAAGAAATTAGTCTCCAAAGAAGCCCAAAATTTGGCATCGGCAGCCGCGATTTTCAAACAAATGCTCAGCGTTTAGGCTGGCTAGGCCGCTAAGCGTGACTTCATGCCGCTCGGGAGATTTTGTCTGGCAAGCGTGTTTGTAAACTCGAGGTCATGGCTGATCTTCAGCCTTACCGTTTTGATCCAGAACGTGTTCCTAACCCTGCAGGAACTTTGGAATATTTTTGGAACAGCATCTTGTTTCAGTCTCCTCTTTTCTGATCTTCGCACCCAACATTTCGTATCTGTAACTGACTTCGTAGCAATATATCCTCTGTGAAGTAATATATCAAACACGAGCGACAGTGTTTCATCGGGATATCCAAACACGAGAGGAGAGTTGAAAATACGACGCGCAGTGGAGTATTTTTGACGAAATCCGAGGTGTTTGGATTGCCAATGAAAACACTGTTTTGAGTGTTTGATATATCTTCTCAATCGAAACAAACGTAAGGAGAAAAACGGAGAAATAAAATCGTAAAAATCTATGCTATTTATATCAGGTATCCAAACCCCCGACACGGTCGTGATTTCC
Organism: Platygyra sinensis; assembly: GCA_019787425.1. Taxonomy (NCBI): domain Eukaryota; kingdom Metazoa; phylum Cnidaria; class Anthozoa; order Scleractinia; family Merulinidae; genus Platygyra; species Platygyra sinensis. The sequence continues at coordinate 5,194 of JAHPZR010040887.1, read as the reverse complement.
TTTGTTTTAACTTGATGAATTATTAATGAGTTTGAGAAGTGTTCACTACAAAACGTAGACATTCTTAAGTGTTTTTGTTACAAAACGCGCATCCCGACGAAGCTTAATTGTGCAACCACATTTTGCTCACGTTTTGTTTCTAAACAGCAAATTTTCGATTTTTATCCGATCGATTTCAACAACCAGGAGCAGAACACGACCGCATTTTCGCACAAGAAACCAGACAAGAAAAACAAGAAAAGCCTGAAAGCGTACTACTGAGCCAGCTATGACGCTTAACGGCCTGGCCGCTGAGCACTTGGTTCAAAATGGCGGCTGCCGCTGTTGAATTTTGGGCTGGCTGGAGACTAATTTGTCGGGATAGCATGCATTTTGATAAACTTCGGTGAGTAACTTAACTTGTATTCTATATACAAGGCTAAAATGTTAAAAAATTAAAAATGTTTAAACCAAACGTTTTCGGCTGTTTGCCATCATCAGGGTTAAAAAGATGACCGTCCACACGTACATATATATCTTATGTAATTCCCGATGGGAAAAGTTTGGAGACATAAGAAATAACTTGTTTGTTCAAACAGGGGCGGAATTGTTGGATCATTAGTCCCTCGACGATCCTGCGCTTGTGGAATGTTTGTGCTGAGGAGAGAACACGCCAAGTGAAAGAATGTGATGGGTTTTCCCGCAGGTGTTTTGCAGGTTCAGAGGTGTGAGCAGGATTTGAATGCTCCGCAATTCGTACTGCTAAGTTTCTCACAGTCTCGCCAATGTAATCAACGCCACAAGAGCAATCACCTTTGTAAACAACTTTGGATCTGTGAGTGTTTTTGTCTTTGTTGTTAAAGAGGCTTTTGATTTGCCTTGTTTGCCATAGGATTATAAAGATGAAATTGAAATTAGTAAACTTGTTTAGTTTTTCAATAAACGTCTTACTGAGTTTTTCGTTTTTACCGCAAAAAGGAAGCTTGATAAAAACTTTCTTTCGTTCTTCGAAAAGAAAATTCGGAATTAAGTTGTCATCTTGTGACGAGTCGTTTAGAAAGTTGTTGATTGTATGCGAAATAAAACGTTTCGGATAACCTGCATTGATGAAAGAAGTTTCTAGAGTTTTTATGTCCTTGTCAAAATCGGTAGAGATGCGTTTGGCTCTATGGAGTGCGCCAGTGATGCAATTCCTTTTCCACTTGGTAGGGACCTCAGATTTCCAATGTGTTGGTAGTTTCCCCGGTTTCTTGAAGACGCTGCAATTGAACTTGTTGGTATAACTAAAGGCAGTATCGAGGAAGTGGTCGGGGTTTTCCTCGACGGTGAAAACAATGTTAGGATGGTAGCGATTTAACCGTTCAAATAGAGCATCAGGCTCGTCCTTTTTCTTCTTAGAGAAACAATCATCAACATACCGATCATAGAATGGCGGGTTGAAAGGTCGGACTACGTCGGCTTCTAATTTAGCCATGAGAATGTTTGCAAGGACTGGAGATAGTGGGTTGCCCATGCCGCATCCATCAATTTGTTTATATAGCTTATCGTTAAAACTGAAAACTGTGTTCTTGGTGACATTACAGAGAAGGCGTCTGAAGAGTAATTTTGAGCTGAGTTGTGGTAACTTGTTGTTGGTGTAGATTTCATGAATGATGTGGTCAATGGTTTCATCGAGCGGAACTTCAGTAAAGAGAGAGGACACATCATATGAGACCAATACTTCATCGGCATCAACAGTTCTGTTACTTAGACGCTCAGCGAAATCGGTGGTGGTTTTGATGCTGTATTCGTTCTCAGTGAGAGGAAGTAAGTAAGAGGCTAGGAACTTGGCGGTTTCGTAATAAAAGGTTCCACAAGTGCTGACAATCGGTCGAAGTTTCAGATTATCCTTTGTAATTTGCTCAGTACCTATCATTAACCTCTCGAGTCAAGTTATGACTTGTCTTGAGTCAAGAGATGACTTGAAGTTTCGAGGTCAGAAAGTCTTGAAAAGATTTGAGGTCTTTTAGTGTGTTGTCCTCAGTCACCACGTATTTCCTGTTAGCTATGCCTTCTTCGATCATAGTTTCAAGTTTATTGACGTAGTCGGCGCGTTGCATAATGACGACGGATGAATCTTTATCGCCAGAAGAGGACGACCAGGTCGGGATCTGTTGCTAGTTTTTTGTAAGACTTTGTAAGTGTAGTCAGGGTGCTGAAAATGTTTTGGGTGGAAGAGGTTTGAATGAACGCGGAGAAAATGTTTGAAGTCTTCATGTTGGCCAACGGGAATGCTTGAGCTAACTTGGTTAAGGAGAAGTTCAAACTCCGAGAGGAGGTTAAGTTTCACGTGCCGATTCTTGTCGATGAAACTATGGTTGAGTCCATAACGTAAATAATGTAAGGTAGCATCCGTGATAACTTGACTCGAGAGGTTAATGATAGGTACTGAAGCAAATTACAAAGGATAATCTGAAACTTCGACCGATTGTCAGCACTTGTGGAACCTTTTATTACGAAACCCGCCAAGTTCCTAGCCTCTTACTTACTTCCTCTCACTGAGAACGAATACAGCATCAAACCACCACCGATTTCGCTGAGCGTCTAAGTAACAGAACTGTTGATGCTGATGAAGTATTGGTCTCATATGATGTGTCCTCTCTCTTTACTGAAGTTCCGCTCGATGAAACCATTGACCACATCATTCATGAAATCTACACCAACAACAAGTTACCACAACTCAGCTCAAAATTACTCTTCAGACGCCTTCTCTGTAATGTCACCAAGAACACAGTTTTCAGTTTTAACGATAAGCTATATAAACAAATTGATGGATGCGGCATGGGCAACCCACTATCTCCAGTCCTTGCAAACATTTTCATGGCTAAATTAGAAGCCGACGTAGTCCGACCTTTCAACCCGCCATTCTATGATCGGTATGTTGATGATTGTTTCTCTAAGAAGAAAAAGGACGAGCCTGATGCTCTATTTGAACGGTTAAATCGCTACCATCCTAACATTGTTTTCACCGTCGAGGAAAACCCCGACCACTTCCTCGATACTGCCTTTAGTTATACCAACAAGTTCAATTGCAGCGTCTTCAAGAAACCGGGGAAACTACCAACACATTGGAAATCTGAGGTCCCTACCAAGTGGAAAAGGAATTGCATCACTGGCGCACTCCATAGAGCCAAACGCATCTCTACCGATTTTGACAAGGACATAAAAACTCTAGAAACTTCTTTCATCAATGCAGGTTATCCGAAACGTTTTATTTCGCATACAATCAACAACTTTCTAAACGACTCGTCACAAGATGACAACTTAATTCCGAATTTTCTTTTCGAAGAACGAAAGAAAGTTTTTATCAAGCTTCCTTTTTGCGGTAAAAACGAAAAACTCAGTAAGACGTTTATTGAAAAACTAAACAAGTTTACTAATTTCAATTTCATCTTTATAATCCTATGGCAAACAAGGCAAATCAAAAGCCTCTTTAACAACAAAGACAAAAACACTCACAGATCCAAAGTTGTTTACAAAGGTGATTGCTCTTGTGGCGTTGATTACATTGGCGAGACCGTGAGAAACTTAGCAGTACGAATTGCGGAGCATTCAAATCCTGCTCACACCTCTGAACCTGCAAAACACCTGCGGGAAAACCCATCACATTCTTTCACTTGGCGTGTTCTCTCCTCAGCACAAACATTCCACAAGCGCAGGATCGTCGAGGGACTAATGATCCAACAATTCCGCCCCTGTTTGAACAAACAAGTTATTTCTTATGTCTCCAAACTTTTCCCATCGGGAATTACATAAGATATATATGTACGTGTGGACGGTCATCTTTTTAACCCTGATGATGGCAAACAGCCGAAAACGTTTGGTTTAAACATTTTTAATTTTTTAACATTTTAGCCTTGTATATAGAATACATTTTACAAAGCGAACCATTATGGACATAACTTAACTTGATATAAAACGTTTTATTGATGTTGACAAAAAAATACGCTTTTTTGGAGTGTTCTTCTCCTTTAAGGGAACGCTGATAGAGTTCTTGTCCAAAATAATTTTGGACCCCATGGCGGATCCAAACTTTTCCGCAGTATGTTAACAACTGCAATGTGCAAAGTGCACCATTATAACTCTTCTCGATGACTCTAACTTGAACGCTTTTCCAAAGTGTCAAAATAGCTATAATTTCCAAGTCCGAATTTAATAAAAGAATTATTCCATTCGCGCTTGTTGGATATGAGATTGGTTATAGCCAACTCATATCCAACGCGCACTCACGGAATATTTGTTAATTACAACATCCTCCACAAGTATGGCGAGCGAAACGCAGGATTTTAAGAGGTAGCACGTTTAGTTTTTTGTTTTGTTTTGTTTTTGATATAAATATTATATATTTTGGGGGCGTTTTTAATAAAAGCTATCAACGAACTTGCTCTCGTTGGATTTGAGATGATAATAGCCGACTCAAAACATATCTCACGTCTAACGTAAATTGGAAAGAACAAGGAAAAACAAAATTAGTCTAGTTCTTTCACGAAAGAAAGCCATAAATGTAGAAGACAGCTCAGTATAGTGTTGGCGAGCGATCATTCGGGACTGACATGCCCGCACTTAGATGTCAATGGAGCAGGAACTGAGGAATCTGATTCCTTATTTTCAAAAATTTATTAGTTGGCCTCTAACTGAGTCATGTAGGAAAGAGTATACTACCTCCATGCATTGTAGAGTTGCATTATGTAATTTTAAATACGGATCTTTTTAAAATTATTAACATATTAACGTTTCTCACAGCTATGACTATTTAAAGATTGTTAATGATAAAGGACGTATGGTTGGTAAATACTGTGGGAGGTGGAGTGGGTACTTGACTCTCGGAAGTGGAGACCATATGTTGATAACATTCAACTCAGACGACAGTATGAAAAAACAGGATTTTTGATACAATTCACTGCTGTTCCACACAGTAGTAAGTACACTTTTATGTTTGCATTGATTGAAGTACTATAAAAACGGAGTATCTTTGCCACATTCTCCGGAATTTGGTATTTAACATCTGTGCACAAATTAATCAAACCTGAAAAATAAATTTAGCATGCGGTTTAGTCACTACACTTCGCCGAAGGTAAGATTATGTATCAATCAAAACGGCGTTATATAGTCACAGACAGCCTATTAATATCCTAACTCTATAGATCAGAATCTTCGTACTACTATCTTATTTTCA
>JAHPZR010040883.1:20000-22500 GCA_019787425.1 Platygyra sinensis | reverse complement strand
TTCCCTTTGCAGACCATTTCCGCCGTATTCTCTTGGACAACGTTTGATCAACTCAGCCTTATGCCGACCAACCAATAGGAACTTGCACTCGCACATAAGGACCACAATTCCAGAGTTATCGCTCTTTTTGTGACCTCGCTTCCGTAGTCTTGCTCTCCACTGACTGTACTTTAATTAACCACTGAGAATATCGCTATCTAGGGGTCGCTCGGTCGTGCTTACGAACATTTTGAACCATCTTAGCAGTCTCAAACATATGCACAAGCTTCTCGGGCATGCGTTGACCTGGGATAGCGATTATCGTTAAAACCTTTTAGTTGCCGGAGCTAAACGTTCATTTAGGTACATCAGTAAAGCGTAAGGCATCTATAACATCGCGTTTGCTTCTCGAGATCGCGCCACTTTTCGAAATGAGAGAAAATCCTTTCCAAGCAGGCTATGTTGGGTTCTTTTTAGTGGCTTTCTATTCTTATAATATCTAATAAAATCTAAAAATCGCCCTCCGTGTCAGCCTTAACCGGAAAATTAGTGGTTCTTAGCAAAAAGGATGTAACGGAGAAAAGCTAAAACACTGAACTGAGGCAGCCACTAGACACCCAAGATAAGGAGTTGTAGGAGCAGCGGAATAAAAAATAAGCATCGTTCTGTTGACAGTAATAAATTCTTAATAACCGAGCGCTGAGGGACAGTCACTGGGGATATTGGCCCGAGCGTTGTCAGGCCAGTACGGACGAGCGAAAGTGAGGGTCCGTAACACAAAACGACCGAGGGCAATATATATCTATTCGAGCGTTTTGTTTGTAGTAGCACAGGGCGAGTCAAAATAAACCAACGAGTACAACAATTCTCAGGCGATACCTACACAATCAAAACGTCTAATAAGAGATTTATTATCCAACACGCCAAATTTTTATGCTCGTGCGAGCGAATTTCGCCGATACAGGGAATGCGTGATAGAAGTATGCGAAGCGCAACGGAATTCAATTGGCGCCGGAAATCCAGCTGACTGATTGGGCAACGGCAGGTAACCTGTCTTACCAGTCCTCTGGAGTACAAATACTGAGTGATGTTTGTACTCGTCTACAGCGTTATTTGTATATGCGAAGTGCAGTTGGATAGTAAATCCCAATAAACCTTTGCCGCCTGTACATTTTGATTCAGAGAACGTGATATCACTCTTAGGAACAGTTTTCTTTTAAATTCTGTTAGAAGCATGTGCCCATGTACGCGCCTTTTAAGAATAGACTAAAGAAATATTCCTTTGAGATTATCTCGTGGTCTGAAGTGGGAAAAGAAACTACGAAAAGGTCTATTATCCACCTCAAAAATGATGGGAAGACTGGTGCGAGTAGAGCATTGTGGGATCGTTGTGTACACGGTAACTACATAGTGCAGGGTAGAGGGTAGGGGCGTGGCCAGACTGTAGGCGCGTAGGCCGGGTCTACTCATTTTTTTCCGCCCACCTGACTCTGTATGGTAGTATGACTCGTAGATTTTGAAACACACAGCCTTGAGGGTCTGATCTGCCTGCAATAAGTCAAAAAGCTGTCTGCCATCCTGATAGGCCTTGTAACGGTTTTCGATGCCATTTTGACGAGTAGGCAAAGGGAAAAGAATTTGCAGGGTTTGTATGCAGATATGATGTTACTGAATAATTTTTCTTAACACATAGTTTTATGAATTGCGAACTGAGTACTGCATGGGAAAAGGATTATACAGACCAATTTTTAGGGATTAACCTTCAATCGAAGCTGCCTGGTAGCGTTTTCAGTTTTTCCATATATTTTTCTGTAATTGCTACTGAACATTCCCGGAAAAGTTAAGACAAATATATGAAAAAATTGAAAACTCTACCAAGCAGCTTCTGTCGAAGGTTGGCATTGTGGTCTTCATTAATGCCTACCACCTCCGCAAAAAGGATGTGAGTCGAGCACGGTTTAAATCGATCTCACTCTGACTTGAAGATTTTCCTCAGCCTGTTTTCCTCCCTCTCAAAAAGCGACTCTCAGCTTTTGCCTTTATTTTATCTTGGTTTAATTGATCTTTTGTTACCTCTAGTACTATACTTTTTTGTGTTGTATTGCATCTGCCTCCTCCTCAGGGGTTTCGATTTCACTCGAAAAGCAGGTGAAGATGGCGAGCTAGAAGCACGAGTACGAGAAGCACGGGGACGAGTACGCAAGGGAAGGAGAAAGGAGAGAGGCGAAACGCCTGCGAGAATTCGTTTCGATTTTTCCTGGCAATTTTGTAGCTTTCGTGTCATGGTACTTTTCCCGAGTTTTTAGCCTTAGTAGTGATCGGTTTTAGCAAGAGAAAATGATTTTCTCTTGGTTTTAGTAGTTTATTACTGAACACGATGTAAACGTTAACTAGAAAGGCCAAAGGTCCAAACTTTGCAATATTTCGGTCTCGAACAATGGCTGAAAAAGAGGTAGAGGACGAGTCATATTTTGAAGTCCAACTGCTTTAAGACTTGAAGAATCATTTGATGACTTGGCGA
>JAHPZR010040883.1:0-17500 GCA_019787425.1 Platygyra sinensis | reverse complement strand
CTATAAATAAAGGGTTTTTATTAATCGCCAACATAAATTAACTTGAATACATTTACGTCGTTTGGCTTTGTTTTAGAAAAGGCGATGACATGTAAGAATCCGAAATAGAAAGAGACGACTCAAAAACTATCCAACACATTTATAGAGATTGTCTTGACGTGATTTCAGTTTAGGAATTAACCCTATACTTAGGTGAAGTTTGAGGAGATAGCGTTTTCGTGACAAATGTATGCAACTGGAAAACAGTGGTTGGCTTTATTATGTGTAGTGGTATTCACTCAAGTATTGTTTGAATCTGCATGGATTGACGTTTCCACTGTGTGTTTTCACTGAAAACAATGAAATAATCCAATATAGTATAAATCTGATAGTCGTTCAAAAATTAAATCCTCGTCACAGACCTCACAGACACTTGAAAAACGCCAAGAAGGTACACTGCTACGCTACTCACTATCTATCGCGGAATAGATAGTGAGTAGCGTAGCCAATCAGAGAGCGACATTCGAGAACGCTAGTAGTCGATACAAGCACGGTACATGAAGTAACCATAGCAACGGTGATTCACGCTTGAAGCTGGATCAATAGTAATCTACGTCAAATAATTAAAATATCGGCTAGTGTCCGGCCGCCTTAATGGACCTATTCAGGAGCCTATAACACTGACCTTCTAGTTTATCAATAATGAAGAATGTAAAATCAGAGAACAACATTATTACTTGATTTTTTGAAAGATGGGTTTTATTTCGGCTGACCACTGTACTAAAACCAGCCTTCGCCAGGTACTGTGGGCAAGTTGTAATTTCGTGTCACGATATTTGTGTGGAGAGAGGCACTGAGACTTAAGTAAATGTTCATAATTATAAATGTCGGTATAACAAAGAATTTTTTTCCACAACTGTAAATACCTAGCTCAATGCCAGAAAACCCCCTTGCTAAACCCAGGGTGCCAAAGGGTTTTTTTTCGTAGCGAAGCTGCGATTTTATGGGAGAAAGTTTTTTTGATATTTAGGCAAATATTATTTGCGAATTTCCGGAAATCTATTCATTTAGGTCATATTTATGGCAAGGTCTATTATCACGTGACGTCTCGCGTGCATGGAAAAAACTAACTCATTTTGTATAAAATTTTATCGCTATTTCTCTCGATAGTTTATATTTCTAAACGAGAATATCATATGTCTATGGAAAGTAAATATTTTAACTTGAAAAATTTGGTTTCATTATTTACACGCTCCCTCTATCGCTCTCTTGTTTACGGCGGTCTAAAGTCCAGACGCAGCCATATTTTGAGCGATCTTTGCCCTGTTCACGCGGGCAGTTTGCCTCTGATCCGTGGAAATGATAAATAAGCCAATCAGGAGCGCGAACAAAGCCCGCGAATTATCCTCCATTCTTCCTCATTCATGCATTCATTGGCGACGCGCAAGCAAACAAAACCTGGAGTAAATATACGGCGTTGTCGCTATTTGGGCTGAGAAGGTCGAAGGGATATTGTTGAGGTAGTGAGAAGCTTACATAACCAGAACAAGAATGGATCTTCTATTTAACGATGTTGAAGAAGAAGATGCATACGAAACTCCGAGCGACTTCTCCAAGTTTCTGGAGTTCACAAACGCCCTTAACATCCCGTTAAACGAAAAGTATTTCAACGAGTTGAAAGCTCGTCGACTGGACAACAAAGGTGCGTTGAGTCAAAGCCTGTCTGTGTTCGATCAGGGCATCAAGAACGGCAGATATTTATCAAGTGAATATGAAAATGAAAGAAGATTACAAAATGCCTTGTGGAGAGTTTGGTGGCGACAGACACGCGCTCGTTTCCACGCCAGCGTCAAGGAAATACCAGACGGTGAAAACATTGTCGAAGAAGCCATTCCCGAGGTCCGAACTCTTCGTATTCGGGGGGTAGACATCGGCGATTTCCCAACAGAATATGTCATCCCAGCATTACTACCTCACGAAATCCCAGTAGTTGGAACTTACGTTGACCCTAAAATTGTTCCTGGATTAGCGTATCGAGTTCGCCGAAATGGAACTGACGACTACCTGTTTGACGGAGCCGCGCTGGTGTTGAAAAGCATTGGCAAAGGCTATGGTAAAAGGCTTACCTTCCACAGTGAGGCGACTGAAAATGACAATTTCTTTTGGTCAGACAGCAACGAAGAAGAAGGCTTTTCGTTTTCGGTTCGAGTCATTTTCGAAGGCGACAAATTTAATGTGTTGGATCGCCAAGGACGTAGAGTGGCCGAAGCAACGCTTACAGCAGTGGGTAACGAACAGGAGATCGAAAAAATCTCTCTTCGAAAGGGATATGTGAGCATGGTTGTTTCTGTGGAAATGGAGTGCACATTAAAATTTTCAACGCTCGAGCACGTGCCGGAACATTTAGGCGGTCAGACGGTTGATCTGCCGGCATCTGGAATAGCACTGAATCAGAAGGACTCGAAATGTTGGAAAGCTGAGACAGTCGAGATCAGAAATGTTCATATTCCAGATCTGGGCGCTTGCTCATTTCAATCAGTCTATTGAACGGAGTAATTATTTCGGGAAAACTTTTCAAACCCAATTCATTGTTATCACCTGTTGTTATTGGCGTTAACGACAGATAAGCTGATATTTGCATAGTTCGTGATAATTATGTCACACACGGACAATTTGCAATCATTGTTTTCAAATTTTAATTGAAGAAAATAGGTTGTCATTTGCTCTCTGTAGTGAACTTAGATTGATAGGACTGAAACTCCTCTAAAAGTTTGTGTATCCTTGAAACTTAACCTGCCAGCTATGTGAGTTTTTTCCTTTCGAAATTATATATTCAAGAACATTATTTGAATGTTTGATAACTCAGTGGATAACTCCATCTCCGATCCAGCGTTTGAGTTCACTCGTAACATTGTTAATAGAGGGGAATGGTTATGAAACCCGATGAAGTTCTTAGTTGTAGGTTTTTGTTTGCTTGTTTGGCCTTGAGCGTGCACAAAACAATAGTTGTTTACACCGTCTGGTTACGTAACTCGTGCATAGTGTATGAGCGCAAAACAAAAGATTGTGCACGGTCTTGCACCTTCCAACCTAAATGGTGGGATCTTTGTTTGCTCCTTTGATGTTTGCTCCTAAGGGAGAAAGCTGTTGCTAAAAGATGTCTTGTAAAAAGTTTAAAATATGCGAGATATAAGGCCAGGGTTATCTGTGAATGTTTATTTGCAAAACAAAAGTTTATGGATATTTTATTTAAGATGTTTCACCTAATATATTGGCTTGTAATATATGTTAATTTAATATCATTGTACAGAAATTAATTTTATCATAGGTGTAGAATAATCCTTTCAAGAAGGTTAAAGAATTTCATTTCTGTGGCATTGAAATATAACTAAAATGTAAGCACAATGTTTGTACAATGTAAATAATAAGTTAACCAAGATTAAAGAATAAAGTTGTGGAAGATCGTAATTTTAGAGGGTTTATGTATTTAGAATGCTGTCTTTATTGGGTGGTATTTGGCTAGGAGGGCGTCATTCCTGGGAGGTGTCTCTAAGACTAGTCAGTCTGCCTCAGTGGGTGTCTCGCTTAGGGCCTGTTCACATTGAGGGAGGGGTGCTCCGGCTGACCAAGCTACCCTGGGAAGGCTAACTTCTCGTATCTTTCTTAAGAAAATGCCCTGAAGCGTTAACATGCGTCTACTTGCCCGGGGCAAATTATCTTCCAACACTCGTATGTTTGCTCACTTCACTTGTTAGTTTCGAATGATCTCTCTAGTTCAATTGTCACAACATTTTTATACTTCAGCTCTTGACTAAATACAACAACTATTCCTAAGTGTTTGACCTAAGTAAGGTAACGAGAACAATATAAAAGTTACAATCTTGATTTTTGCCGACTAAAAGGTTGGGATAACACTAAGTTAAAAGAGAAAGGTGGTTAAGTATTTCATACAACATAAGAATTACTAAGACTATGGCTTAATTCCAAATTCGTGGGCTGGCCTTTTCTCAATTTTAAGCCCACCTAGTCCATAAACTGTTTGCATGCTCTTGGGTTTAAACATATGCAAATAGACACCTCAGTGTTGATTGTGGTAATTACACTTTTCCTGGCGCTTTTGTGAGAGGTATTAAGGAGATACGAATTTTAATTAGACAACCGTATTTCCATGTCCAAAAAGGACTACTAAACGAATAAAGTTTGGCTGAAAAATTTCACAACAAAATCTTGACAAGTTACAAAACGCCAAATGGTTATTTCCAGGAAGAGCGCTTCCAAAAACTAGACATCAGATTTACTTCATTATCTCAACTGACGTCAAAAGAAACTAACCATAGCAACTGAGTAAATACAGCTGGAATTAAAATGATGGTGTTCGATGAATATGAATAAACTCAAGCCTAATAACATAGCATTAGGGGGAGTATAAATTTAGCAGTAATAAAATAGAAAATCAAGTAACCCTTTTGTAATGCTCTGGAATATCACACGGTTATATTACCTAACACCAAAAACAAGTTTTCCCTTGACACTGACACTGACTCTCCAGTAGAAGTGAGAGCGTTTGTATAACTGGCGCACGGAGTTTCTCAAACTGATAATAAAAGTGGAAAAGGTAGCTAAGCAAGAAAAGATTTTGCGCTGCTTAGGTGGTTTTCAATTACAATGTTAGTGTTGAGCCTGCTTGAGTTTAAATGCCGTTCAGAGCCTGGAAATTTTTGCCAGTAGTGGTATAGCTGCATTCTCATCTATCATCCTGACTATATTTAGTTGCTACTGTTGGACATCTATCACTATACGGTATCTACCTCTGAATTGTCGTTAGTTTAATGTTTAGATGGGTTATTGTGGGGGGGGGGGGGAACAACTCAAGCAAATTTCAGTTGATTTGGGGGTACGGGACGGCCGGCATGCAGTAAGAGACAGAGTACGCTCCGCCTGTCTATCATTAACACTTCATTCAGCTTGTTTATTTCTGTTGACACTTTAAAATGCGTTGATTGCGATGATTCACTTTTTATCTTTCGGTGAGGCGCTGGACACAGTAATTTTTTCAGATTTAGAGATTTTTTTATTGTTTTGACACTATTTACAAAAATTATAACTTAAACCATATTTAGAGAAAGTACATTAATTAAAAACAGAAAAAATATAACCGTAAATAACCAAAATAAAATGTGCTCAGTGACTAAAGAAGCAAAGGCTTTCGTGTTGATCACAGGCACGTACAAACAATTTACACAACATATCAGTTACATTAAAAGCAATTGGACAAGCGAAAATAATGGATATCAAAAATAAAGTACTGAAGAGAAAATCAGTATACATATATAAACAATAAACGCGTAAAAAGGTGGCAGAAGGTAGATACGCTATATACAGAATATACTTAGTAAGCAGGTTATACGGAAGAGTGAATAGCAGCTACTGGGGAGAGTGCCGCGCGCATGCAGCTGCTGGGGAAAGTGCCACGCCCGTGTCATTTCTTCTTGCACAGACCTGTTGTTTTTGTCCGAATTAACCCCGCCCTAATTAAAGGAGTGGTCGAAAAGACTCGAACCTTGAATATTTCGTTTTAGACTGCAATGGGTTTATTGCCTAGCATGGATAGTCGTGTTTGAAGAAAATGCAACGGTGAAATCGAAAGGGGAACGATAAAGGTAGGGCTCAACAAGTAAAGTTTATTTAGATGCTCAGATATGGGAAGCTTCATCAGTCTTCTACGAGACATCAGAACCGTCTACAGGGACCTCAAGGTCACTTTAAAACTCACTTGCTAGAATTGTTCTTAAAGTGCACGGTATTGTGGAGGATGGGAGCAAACGGTTCCAGATCTAAAGGCGGCTGTGAAAGGATTGTCCTCTAAGATTCAACCACAAGATGGAATGGGCGAGGTCGCCTTTGAAGCTCTAGTGGAAAGCGTGGAAACCAAAGCAATTTCGCTGAAAACTTCCCTCATCGAAGCTACCAGCCAAGTATTTAATGAAGACCTCGTCAGAAATACTCAGGAAAAATGGGATAAGGTTGTGCAGTACTCGAGACAGAGCAGCGAGGCTCTGGCGAACATCATGGCAAATTCTTCGTTCAGTGTTATGGGACAGCATGTTAACAGCTCACAGCTGGCAAATACAATAGAAGAGGCAGTTTCTTTATCGAATATTAGAGAAAATGTATCAAGCAACGAAACAGATGGAAATTTCAACAGTAATCGAGCTTTGGTGCCATTTTTTCTAGAGAATTCACTCTTCATTACAAATGACGAAGAGGTTCGAGATTTTGAGATTTTGCCCCTGGAGATTATGGATAGCTTTTGGAAATGTGACATCGGCTGCTTCAACATCGACTGCGCTGATCTTCGTCAGCTACCTACCACCCGTCAACATGGCGAAACTAGCTCGCATGCAAAGAAAAAGAAAACGAAAAAACGTGGTAAAAAGCCATCAAAATCTGGTAAAAAGGCAGCAGCCAGTGCGAGCTCTTCAGGCAAAACAACATCAAGGGAACACAACCAAACCCCAGCTAGGTATCATCACAATAAGCGCAGGCAACCAAGGGAAAATGTCGCGTTGGAGTTAATTTTCTTGATCGCAATTTTATATGAAGGGGTGGCTTTGTCTGACAATGATCTGTTGTCAGTGCGAGGAAATGCGTGGAACGACCCTAATCGGAGAAACGCGGCCGAAATTATCGAACTTGATGACTAACGGGTGAGGAACTTCGCAGGTACTGACAGGTGCCTGTCAAGTGAAAAAAAAAACATACTCGGAGCCTTCAGTCACCTTGACCAGCGGTCAAAAACGGAGAGGAGCCGCAGTCACCCCGTTTTGAACGACAATCTCAGTACAAATTATCGTTTGTTATGGTCACTGAATTAAAAAATCCTTGGCTTAGAATGGCTGCAACTTAACTTCCTGTATTCCTACAGGAGCATAAGTCATATGCTTCTGATTCCTATAGCTATAAACATATTTCTTCTTCTTTTCTCATTGGTTTAGTTTAAGTGATGTACTTCCCTGCTAGCGGCCGATTTCTAAATTCATTGCTGAGATGAAATAATATTTCAAGCTTCTAGAAACTATTAATTTTTTTTTGTTTGGGTAAACATGAACTTCAGGTTTTAACGTGATGTATTATTTAAGAAATAGAAAACCGTGTACCGTGTTTCTATCGAGTTATAGCGACACGAGTGGAAGTTTGGGAGAACGAGAAATGCTGTGGAACACGAGCCGCAGCCGAGTGTTTCCACAGCTTTTTCGATTTCTCCCAAACTTTTACTATTGTTTCTATAACTCGATAGAAACACGGAGGACATGTTTTCCATTTCTTTTAGAAAACACGGTGACAAAAAGGGTAACTTTTCTCACATGTCAGTTGCACCTGTTGTTAAGTATTTTGTAAAGTCGTTATCCGACAGTAAAATTGTTAACTTCATCGCACATTTGTTATTTCATATCAAAATATAACGGATTATTTGTCGAGAAACATGTAAGTGCTGTTACTTGTGGAAATTAAACACAACCTCGTTCCCAGGGCCTTTTCCTTGCCGCCTTTGGAAAGCAAAAGTCAAAACAGAACATAATTTTATCTAATTCTACATTTTATAACCTTTCTACTGATATGTAGTTGTTTTTTTTTTTTTTTCGGTGGGTGGGGGGGGGGGGGGGGTTCATTAAAAACAGCGCGCGTATGAATTTTTTTTCTGGAGGACACCGTGAAGATTTGGAGTAACCTTAAATAAAAAGGAAATGCCACAGAAACATTACTACGCAACCGAAGGCTCACGAAAACACGGTTACTGTGAGTAACTGTGGGTAAGAGAAAAGATTAAATTGTAATAATAGTAAGGAGAAAAGAATAAATTCTAGTAATCAATATTAACAGATGAAGCCCAGTCTAGACAAAGAGGGTAGATTACATGTCTATTACGTTCTGTTTTGTTTGGTGAACTAAACGTGGCCGATTGTTTTCAAAACCCTGTGTTATGGAGCGTGTGTAAATTAACAAAATTTCTGAGATTCCAGGAGAGTTGAAAAATTTACCTGGAAACAATGCAGAGGAGATAGGAACTTCGTACATAATTTGAAAAAGTTAAGGAAATCGAGATTGCCTCTCATACGACTCCCATTGTACTTTGCCTTTTGATTTTTGTCGTCACATAACCAGTGCGCTGCGACATTGGCTCAAGGAACAAATCGATGTTTCTCTCAATAGCCGCCATGATGTACGTTGACTAAAAAAAAGTGATGTATGTTCAGTGACTAATTAAAAATGCAAATTTGCTCTAAGGAGGGCGAACAGTGGTAAGAAGAAAAGTTGTCGGAAAATCGGCTTATCCCAGCCCCGAAGGATTTATTTTATATTTCTAAGCCAAAATAGTATGGAATATCGATTCCATCATATGGTTATACACTGTAAGTAGTCCCTCTCTCGTATAGTCCTTCGAGCGAGGCGCGACTGACTAAACCTGCGAGAAAGAAATGCCCTCGCGAGATCCTGGGGGCCAGAAGGACGCAAAAAGAGCGTTTTCTCAACCGAATGACGGCTCAAGAGTTAGTCGAAACGTCTTGCCCTTTGGATGGAATGGTTAAGCGGTTTCTTCACTTGTTAACTGCGGGAGTATTTTAACTTTTAGCATTGACCGACTAAAATTTAGAACATCTTATACTACAATACTAAAAAACCGGATCATGGCTTTGAAAAATAAATATCAGAAATAAAACATAGAAGCTGAAATTTGCCGATTTAATTCTTTTTTTGTTACGTGAATTTGCAATAGAATGTGAAACAATTGGCAGTAACAGTAAATAACGTTTAACTGACATTTAATAACCCAATCAATTCAGTGAACTAGGGAGCCCTCCTGACCGGCGTGCCGTTTCTAGCCTCTGAATTCGCTTTGTTTTGGAAATGTTTCATCTAAAGCGTTTAAAACCGTTCGCTTTGTTAGTATCGCTGAATGTCCTCATTCTGCATCCATTGTTTATCGTTTTCCTCGCGAACTATGAAAACAAGGTCGCTCGGATTACGCTTCTTCGTCCAAACCCGTCCAGACAGGACGAATTCGACATTGATATGAACAAACAACTTTCGCTTCTTCGAGAAGCTTTCAAAAAGACGCTCAGTCAGTATGAAATGTCGAGGACTTTCGGAAAGAAGTTTTCAGTGGCAATTAAGAGTTCCTCGTTCAAGAACCTGCAGTTGACAGGAAAGATTTCGAAGCAGCTCATTAACTGTAACAATGAGCTTTTCCTTCTGATTCAAGTCCATTCTAGTCCTAAGAATTTCATGAGTCGACAAGCCATCAGACTGTCTTGGGGAAGTATGGATCATTATATAGGCAAACTGCAACAAATTAACGCCACAATGAGGTAGGTAAAAGGGACCCTTTCCAAAGACTTCAAGTAACCAAGCAAGACCAACTCGAACAAACTAAATAAAATTATAAGGTCAGCGCTGGAAATGAAATCATCAAACAAAATGTAATATTTTGTAAATAGAGCAGGACCGACTGGATGAGCTTTCTTCTCCTTCAAGACATTTTTCCCAATTTTTTTTCTACGGCAAAACTGGCCATCGTGCATCACGGCGGTTAGAGAACTTTGAAGACAATAGAATCACATAGCGTTTGGCCAAAACATCTAATACAAGGCGTGAAGTACATATGAAATAATTCATATGTGAACTGCGGTAGTAGATGAAAGTGAAGAATGATCATCACAGTTAATTTTCCAATTTAAGCAATTGGAAAGAAGAAGCCTGAAAGAAATCAGGGCTTCAACGGGATTCGAACCCGTGACCTCCGCGATACCAATGCGATGCTCTGCCAACTGAGCTATGAAGCCGCACGCTGGGAGCGAGGTCAATTTTTTTAGTTCGCATCTGCCATGAGGAGTGACATGGCGTGAAGTATATATGAAATAATTCATATGTGAACTGCGGTGGTAGATGAAAGTGATGAATGATCATTGCAGTTAATTTGCCAATTTAAACAATTGGAAAGAAGAAGCCCCGTTGAAGCCCTGATTTTTTCAGGCTTCTTCTCAAATTGACCTCGCTCCCAGCGTGCGGCTTCATAGTTCAGTTAGTAGAGCTTCGCACCGGTATCGTGGAGGTCACGGGTTCGAATCCCGTTGAAGCGCTGATTTTTTCAGGCTTCTTCTCAAATTGACCACGCTCCCAGCGTGCGGCTTCATAGTTGGCAGAGCATCGCACCGGTATCGCGGAGGTAAGGGTTCGAATCCCGTTGAAGCCCTGATTTTTTTTCAGGCTTCTTCTTTCCAATTGCTTAAATTGGAAAATTAACTGCGATGATCATTCTTCACTTACACCTAATACAAGTTTCACAATTGCAATGTTTCAAATTATTGCTGCACCTCCATGTTTATTTTCAGTCAAAATGAAATTGATCTGGAGACGTAGTTCGTTTTGATTCCAAGGTATATTACCTCAGCTGATCTTCTCTCGTTCAGTATTTAATAAGCACAACTAAATACTACCGAATGGAAACGTGAGCGGGGTTTCGCTTTACAATCTCTTTAGTACGTCACAGTGACAACTGAATATTGCAAAATTATGGCTTTCCTTGTACTTTTCAGGATACTTTATGGGCGGTGTAAGGTTTGCACAGGAGCCATAAGCAAACCACGATCGATGGCAACGGCAACGGGAACGTCGCCAAACAAAAGGTTTAATGAGCGGAACAATAGCTGTACACGAGCGTTATAATTCTTTGTACATTTCGTTGGCGTTCTCTGCAAAACAGCAACGTGAAATGACCAAGTTTTGCGTATGGAGAACCTTGGCCGCGACGGCTAGTATTTTGGATTTTCCTAAGGAATTGATCGCTGACATAACATTTCTAGGTTGAGCAAGTTTTTAGGCAGATTTGTGCTCAGAACGAGTTGGGTTACTTTATACGAAATTCGAGAGTAAAATTTAAATCCATATTTTGCTAGCCGTCGTCCCTGGCGTCGCCGTCGTCAGTGCAGGAACGGAGACCCATGATATGGGACAATTTTTTTCTATTTTTAGAACAAATTGCGCCATCCTGACGGGCTAATCCACGCACACGTCGAGGGCTCGCGCGTGGATGTTGCGAGATTCTCTTGCCGATTTTTCACAGCGATGGCAGGGAATAAGGCAGAGAAGAAGATTCAGGGGTCTTCTATGTACTTTTATGCTCTGATTTAATGGAAAAGGTGTGTTTTTCAGGGTCGAAAATTTCTTTAATTTCGCGCTGTGAATGAATAAAATCCGCTCGCCGGCTAGTTATACGCGTAAACTTTTGTGCTTCTTCTGTAACTGTTTACACCGGTATCGAGTTAATTTGTGAGTCTGCCAAACAATACTCAATCATAACCAAAACCTGTTTTTTTATAGATTCTTGTTGTTTCTGCTCGTTTGGTTAGTTTGCAAAAGTTTTTGAAAATGAGCAGCGCATCAGTGCACTTTCAAGTCCGAGTCGGTGTTTTCAGATTGTGAACAAATCGTGAAAAAGTGAAATTTTCGAAAATTAAAGGTGGCTCTGAACCCCCTTTGAGGAATTTTTTTTAACTTTGCAAAAAGTTGTTTCTTATCATACTGATTACAATTCGACAATAATAAAAAATGGGGGTCACCGAGCTCGTTTTTGAGTTATTAGCGCTTAAAGCTAAAACTAAGGGTGTTTTAGCTGGTCATATTGTTGCTATGGTAACCTATTGTGCCACAAAATTAACAGCAGCTTGTTCACCGATGATCGGGCAGTTTGTTGATACCATGATTTTGGCGTCAACCAGTATAGAGTGGTTATAATAACTCTAAGTCTTGAAAAGTACTGGAAACTGTTTTCAGCCACCTTAAACGTATTCAAAAACTAGAGATATTATATGAGTTCGATGAACGTTTTCACAGCAAGGTGCGAAGTCCAATTTGTCATGTTTTACTAGCTGTGCAAAACACGCATCGCTGGGCGCTCTTTTATCCATCGACAGCAGACATTGATTTATTTGATTTTTACACAAACAAAACTAAGCAGCATCTACGGACATAAACCTATTGTCACTTATTGGGCCTAAACGCTACTATATCCAAACATATCCAACTAGTGTTTTTTTCTGTGTTATGGAAATTTGTTAATCTTCTTCATATGTGAAATTTAGAGTGGAGTAATGTGAAGTTCTTGTAAAAGGAGCAGCGGAACTCAACTTGGTCAGCAATATAAAGCGGGACATACCTAAATGACCCTAAATTCGGCACTGTCTTCACTCAAACTGGAGCAACTTACGGCGAAAATACTCAAGCAAAATTCCAACAGCCATAAAGGCATTGAGTTGTGGGCCAAAAGCATAAACGATTTCGGGAATTTCGGACGCCATTTTCCCTGCGCGACATCCGCGAAAATCCCGCAGCAATGTACGCGCGTGTGCCGCAGGCCCCAATACTAGAAATGGCGCGCGCTTACGGTCTCCGTTCCTGATTATGGCTCCTGGTTTGCTTGGTATTGTGGTAATACAACCGCCATCTTTTCTTCCTACGGAGGCTTGGTTCCTCCTTTTAGCTGTGCATTTTCGAGTTGATGTAACCTGCGATCAGGCGTCCCTTATATTTTTTGTCGCGGCGGGAAGGTACGCCTGATACAGTTACTTGACTATTTGTCTGCCGCCCCCTAATTAAAATATATCTGTCAGCGCGAGTAATCAAGCAGAATTACCGGAAGTCTTGTGTGTTATCGACAGATCGGATCGAAATCCACCAATCACAGCCATTGGTGTGACCTTCAGACCTTCTTTACGTAATGCTAGAGGGCTGTGATTGATGGATTTCGATCCGACCTGTCGATAACATGTATGATTGACGGAAATTTTTGTAAGGTTTCCGCGGGTGTTTTGTTTTCGAAAGTCGCGTATCAACGAAAACGGTGGTAATACATATTTTTCGCTCTTGCCTGATCCCGTCGGTAGCACCGCCAAAATATCTCTCCCATGGCATGCGATTCTATGAATGCATTCTATTAGTTCATCATTGAGAGTTTTGTGAACAAAACTATGAAGAGAAGCATTTAAAGCTGACAAAAACTCGCTCTATTCGCTCGCCTCATCAGACGTCACGATGGAATTCATCAGCACGCGGGATTTTTTTTAACGGAAATCACACCGCCACAAAGGTAACCAATCATGGCTCAGTTCTAAGTACCTTTTTGTTTCTTGACCAATCAGAGAAAAGTCCAGATTCTGGACTAGCAACAGACAAATAGTCAAGTAATTGTATCAGGCGTACCTTCCCGCAGCGACAGAAAATGTAAGGGACGCCTGATAGCAGGTTAGAGTTGATGTACTTAGGAAGTTTGGAGAGCACCCAAGAAACTAGAGTAACTTTACCTCTTATTGGTAGAAATGTGTCAAGTCTTCTTATTATTTTTTCAGGTCTTGGAAAACAGTATTTCTAATTGGACAGAGCTCCAACTCCACACTAAATGATTTGGTTCAACGGGAAGCTAGCATCTTCAAAGACATCGTTATAGGATCTTTTAATGACACATATCGCAACCTTTACATGAAGATGGTATTTAGCCTAAAATGGCCGCTGGACCAAAAGTGTCAGGCTTCTTACATCCTAAAGACAGATGAGGACTGTTTTGTTAATGTAGGCAATCTTCTTAACTGGCTCACGGACTACCATTTAGCCAATGGGACGCACCCACTTTACGCCGGTAGAGTCCAGCCATACATGGAAGTTGTAAGGGATGAGGAAAGTCGTTACTACGTTTCTGAAAAAGATCATCCCGCCGAGATATTTCAGCCTTATGTGTCCGGAGGAGGCTATGTTTTCAGTGGAAGTCTGCTGCCATCACTTGCTGAAGTTTCACAAAGATCGCCGCTTTTTCCAAACGAAGATGCACTGCTCGGCTCTCTAATGCACCGAATTGGGGTACAGCCGACAGACAACAACAAATTTTTGCCTTTAATTTTCTGTGGACTGATCTTTGAAATAGCGGACAGGTTCCGAGAAAGAAACATGTGTGCCTTGTCAGGACAGATAGTTCTGCATGGTGTACAGGAAAATTACCAACTGGAGATGCATTTTAACAGCGCACTGCTAAATTATTTTCCCTCCCTTTGTTCTGTAGAGACCAGTTACGAGAATATGCGAGATTACTGCGAATAATAACATGATAAAACAGAAATCTTGGCCAAACACATTTCTTTTTTAGCAAGTCTATGCTACAAATCGAGTGGAAATACAAATTAAGAGTATGTCGCTTTCATACATTGCCATCTACTTCTTTATGATCTCCTGTATTCTTTACTGTATTCTTGATATTGTATTGCTAACTGGATTTATGAAAACGGTGCTAAACATTCCAACCCCTATCACCCTTGTTTCACGGTGATTTCACCCAACTTTCAGGCCGCTTCCAAGCCATGTAAACGGGCAGAAAATAGAGAAGGAAAGGCAATGCAAGGGAGATAAACGGGTAAAGAAAGAAAAAAGCACTGACCTTTCTTTTATTTTTTATATCCGTTGCCTTTGGAGATAGTCTCTAGCGAGAAAAAAACGCCAGCTTATATCAAGGCGCGATTTCCATTCGTAAGCACCGTTTTCATAAATCCAGACATATTTATGCACAAGGAGAATTGAGTTATTGATAAGAACGTCAAGAAAGCAGCGCGCGTCACTCATTATACGCTGTCTCAACTAATGGTCCGCAAAACGTTGAAAATTAAACTTAAGTTGAAAATGGAAAATGTATCGAGTTTTTTATGGGAAAACTAGTTAAGAAAATGTTTAACAATGATTGTTGCATGCCACCTATGTAAACTATGTAGCAAACACAGATTACGCGCTGCCTCTGAGTTGAGAATCGATTGAGAATTCGAAATTGTTCATCAGAAGAGTAGCATGAATGAGTAAAATGAAAACTGGGATTTCCTAGTCCGTCACTGGGAGCGGGGATTTGGGTGATTGGGACTGGAAATCACAATAATAGAGATAAAAAATGGGCTGCTATTTGAGCCGAAAAAACAGGCTCGAAAATGCGACTTCTTTTTCTCCACCTTTTCTTTTAATTTGGGTGTTTTTGCGTTCCAGATAAATAAAAGCCACTCAGATTTTTGATAAATTTCCTGTTGAATCTTTTAAATGTATTATCTCTTCCTTTTACTTCTCCACCCGCCGTAGGTGTTTAACATGTTTTGAATGTCTATATGTCTTTTTCATAGTAATATATAGATTTAGGTCACCCTAAAAGCGGAACTCCTGTAGCCCGATTAGGCTAACCCAGGATAAGGTTGACTTTTGATTTGAATTTTGTAACTTTGCGGTGGGGTTTTGTTTGGCCTTCTATTTTGAGTTTACTGCGCCTTTCAATAACATGCGAACTCTAAATTCAAATCTCAACCGACAAATGCGTTTTTCGCTACCGTCTATCAAATGTTCGGTGGCTCCTCCCAGCTTCCGACTACCGCCGAGCGCGTGGTAATCAAATCGTTGTGCACAGCTCAGACAATGAAACAGTGCTCGGCAGTAGTCGTAAGCTGGGAGGAACCACCGAACATTTGATGACGGCAGCGAAAAACGCATTTGTCGGTCGACCTTCGAATGTTCGAGTCCGCATGTTATTGAAAAGCGCAGTAATAATCACAAAACTGATACACAAAACAAAAGCTGTATACAAAAGACATTTACAGAGAAGAAACAGTTATAATGAGGTTACTTTTAAACCTGGATTAGAGTTAATAGGCTTCCGAACAACCCGGCTCTGTTTTCAACAATTGAACCTGACATGAGCCCGCGATCCAATCGGACACCAGCACTTGGTCAGCGGTCAACTTTAATAAATTACGTGACCTCGATGAGCTATAAACTTGAGCCCGCGATATGGTCACGTGATACTGGTCAGCGGATAACTTAATTTGACAGGTGTCAATTTATCACAGCATGATGTCCAATATCAAAAAAGTACACGGTAAACCAAGGCTGCATGTCTCTGTCAACCTATTATTTGGAGTATGGCCGCCATGTTGCGCGACTCCACCGCCACCGTCGTCGTCGTCGTCGTGCGTACGCGCCCACGAGAACTACTGCTGGCCACGATAACATGAGAAAATCAATCCATAGGTTTCCTTTTTTCCCTATATGGGCATGGGGCTCCGCTTGGCGACCCCTGGGGCCGCCGGAGCTCCGCTAATATCAACAAAGTAAATTACAAAGAGTTAGAGCCGGCCCTTTTCACCTTTTTTATATTAATGAACTTCCTTATCCGTAAATCAGATTTTGTCATCAGTCTCAGACCACAAAATAAATATTAGTAAATGTAGTCTTACAGGGAAAGGCAGCTCACATGATTTGGTGTTAAAATCAGTTCCATACAATACTGATTTAAATGGTGCGATGAAAATAGATTTGATCGAATTCAAATTTTTGTGTTTGGCTTCTACACTCCACGACCTCCATGGATCTAAAAAAATATTTTGCAATTCAGAGAACTCAGTGTCAGTGTTAAGAGCAAATATATGGTGAAATGTGTGTTGTTCACAACACGCATTGATCATCACTTGGTAGACCAAACTGACACAAATTTAATAAAAGAAGTTTTTCTTTAGTCTCGTAATAAGATTGAAGTTAAGATTGGCAACAGCTTTTATTTGAGACCACTCGGTATACCACTAACTTTTATATAACGGAAGACGAAAGAGCTCGAAGAAAAAGGCAGTCATTAACTAAAATCAATAAGCGGAGAGTGTAAATAAAAATGTTAGCGAGAGTACACAGCCGTAGATAATTATTATAGGTATACTGGGGAAAAGAAAGGCTACCAAAAAGTACTTCAGCTATAGGCAGGTTGAAAATTTTCACCATGAAATTTAGAGCTGTCCGAATGACTGCTGTTGCACGCACTGGGAAAGTAATGCATCGGGAGCCTTTCCTTGGAAGGTAAGATTAAATCTTCACACGAACGGAAAAGCCCGTCTGGCCGGCTCTTATCTACAGTTTCTGTAGCATGAAGAGACTCTAAAAGAGTATTTCTACTCCCCCTCTCCATTCCGTATGCTAGTCCATCGTAGTGTTATCCCCCAGCATTACATTTTCCGGTACCTATTTATACACCTGCGTGGAGAGGGGCACTGTGAGAGTAAAGTGTCTTGCCAAAGAGCACAAAACAATGTACCCGGCCATGACTCGAACCCGACACCATCCGCTCCGGAGTCGAGCGCAATAACCACGAGGACAACACGCTTCCATTAACATAGTTAACATGGTCAAAGCCATCAAATGTTAGAAGCAAAATTACTTGATGTAAGTCCACGGAGTTTTAATTCATCTTCTTCCATTTGTTCATGATTTCCAACCATCCTTAACCACACAAGGTTTTCCAATAAAGCCGATTTAAAATACACGGGAAAATCCCTTGCGGAAAAGACGGCCCCATCTTTTCCACTCGGGAAACCAATCACGGCCCAGTGTTATAATTATATAGCTTCATTTAGATTTTGTGAGTTTTCAGAGGGCTTCGTAAGAACAAGAAAGAAATATAGACTTT
>JAHPZR010040881.1:0-14685 GCA_019787425.1 Platygyra sinensis | reverse complement strand
CCCACCTTTTTTTCGGCAGATCACTTCCTTTTCTGATTCTTTCCATAATACTAAAAAACAAAAAAAATCTGTACGTGTGAAGTTTCAATTATTTCTCATATACTATTCAAATAGGGTTGAATTGGTACGTGGATACAGGTGTGCGTAACTTAAAAGTTGTATTTTTTAAGGCTAATACTAGCCTATATATGCTGTTTTAAACACACATAACTTAGATATGATTCTTCAACTCAAATATATGCCGATAGTAATGAGTCCGGCCAGAATTGCCTCGAATGACTGGAAATCCTTTAAATGCTATGGTCTGAGCTGCGCCTTATCTTCAAAACGAGTCCGGTGACCCTCGATTTTTTTAACGTTTTTAATCTAATCTTATCATTTTCTACCTGCAGTCAAAGTTTTAAAAAAAATCTGTGCGTGGGAAGTTTTTGGGCGCGAACGTCCTTAAATGCCTCTGAATTTTTGTTTTGAGCTTTACAAGACCTTTTCTGAATTATAAGCACTAAAGGCTAAAATAATTGAGGACGTTTCGATGTTAACCTATTATGACATAAAGAAAACCACAACTGTTAACCAATGGGCATTTGCAGCCACCTTAATAGATTTCCTTCTATATTTATGGGCGGATGCAAAGAAATGAAAAGCTAGATATAATTTGTTTCTTGAAATGTTTTTAGCTAGAGTCCACCTAACTTCTCATTTACAGTTCGTCTAATGGTGTATTATATTTGATTTATAAGTCAAGGTTCGCTTAACTACCAGATTCAGCTCTTTTACATTTAAGTATTTCTAAAAGCGTTGATAAACTCAGGTATGTTTATTTTTTCCACTCTTACCTGAGCTGTTTGAATACGTCATTGTCAATATTATCCCTTCTTACCTTGTCCAGTTTTCACTTTCCATGGTTTAAATGTTCTGGCTTCCCATCCAGTAACTGCTACTTCATATTCCTTGAAGCATTTCAATTTAAGGTTATAGTGGTCTACGAATCGCGACACATTAACTACCTCCCATACGCCTGCATTATTTTCTGGCTTCACTTCTCTGTAATAAACAGTGTACATGGCGGCAGAACACGATCCTTGCTCCCACCTGACGGTAACTGTGCGTCCCTTCACTTCCTGTGTTTGGTTTGTGAATAACAGGGAATCTACAATAAAGGAAAGATGTTTATTAAAACCATGACTTCAGTAGTTGACTTTGATTACAAGGCGAGTTATCAAGTATATATATATATATATATATCTGGTGTTGGTGCAAAATTGAAGTCGTCAGTCTGTCAGTCGGTGAGGAGGCTTTTGCGACAACTTTAATTTGTATTTTGAATCACTTTGACTTCGTTTTTGAGTAACAGACAATTTATTCCTGTGCCATTGTTACTTTAACATGTCCTTGAATTTAGTAAATCGCCTTTATCAAAAATACAATAACGCCAAAATTAACGAAAACGCCACGTCGGGACTTTATGTCAGGGCGACGCTGTTAGGTCTATTTATCTATACGGCGGGACTATACATGACAGTAACAAAAAAGCAGTTATCACAATGTCCACAAGCAATTCATGAAAGTCATTGAAATGTTTAAGCAACTAGTGGAACAGCATTACAAGGAGCCATTAAGGTGGCTCAAAACAGTTTCCAGCACTTTCCAAGACGTAGCTTTTGATGGGCCTTTATTACAACTCTTTATCAGTTGATGCCACTAAATGGTATCAAAAAACTACCCAATCATTGGTGAACACGTTGGTATTTTTTTCGACACAATAGGTTACCATAGCAGCACAACAACGATTGGGTAGTCTTTTGATACCATGATTGTAGCATCAATTGATAAAGAGTGGTTATAATGACACATCAAAATCTAAGTCTTTGAATGTGCTGGAAACTGTTTTGAGCCACCTTAAATGGACAGTGAGGATTGTACAAAAAAGTGCTACCTGAAGTGTTGACAGAAAGCAGTAATGACGAGGAGGACCAATACATGCCTCAGAACAGTGAAAAATATGATTTTGTTAACGTTTCAGTGGTAATAAACTCACTCTTTCTTGGTTATTGAAAGAGGGTCCCCAATAGGGTTCTTCAATCCCGCCATCCCGACCGGAATTTTCCCTCAATCCCGTAATCCCGACGGTTTCTACCGGCTGATCCCGATCCCGGGCATATTTTCTTAAGTCCTTACCTCAACAAAAACAATCGGCCTTGAGGTTCCGTTCCAGATTCCCTCACAGCAGACCCAGCAGACCCAAGCACTGACTATTAGGCTCAATTAGCTGTATCTCTCTGCACTAAAACGATAATCTAGTTCATTTGTTTTTCATGACTAGTTTTAAACGAGCTGCGTCAGTCAATCAGTCATTTTTATGGTTTTTCATAGCTTGTCAGTTCTTTTTCTTTTTTTTCTGTTTTGCCTCTTTTGTTCGATAACGCCTGCCTTCCGGATCACTTCGATCCCTGAAAAACGTGTCTCTCGGAGATGATAGCGATCAAAGAAGAGCATTAAGGGCACTGATCACGACGTGCCACGGCAAATTCACTGTTCACTACACATATGGCAAGTCACCGTCAATCGCTACTCAGAAGACAGTTTGCTCATTCACAATTTTCAGCCAATGGCAACGATCATCTGGAAATTCCATAAAATCGAGTACAATTGTGCTTAACAGATACTGAAAACCAGTGCTGCATGTTCCAGCTCAAAATGCCGTAATCACCGGTACTATAAGAGGTTGAAATAAGAGCCTGTATGGATTTAAATTTCGAACGAAAACTATTTCTGTTTTCTTTTGAAAAGCTACCCCTGGCTACGATAAAGTTCGAAACCTCTCTAATAAGTGGTGTCCTTTTTGTGTCGCCGAAACGCTTCAAGCCATTTGAGCGATTTTGACGCGTATAAAGAGTACGTGTCACTGTATTGTAGCTTTCAAAGAAAAAACAGAGATAGTTTGAATTTTAAATCCATACAAACTCTTATAGTATGAAAGGTGAAACCGTTCCAAGCAAAAAAGTTGCCTCGTGATCCAACGAAGGAATTCCAATAACATCATCGTCGGCCTCGTCGTTATTAGTAGAAAACGTTGACTCCTGCTTGAATCTTACTCCAGCATGCCGTCTTCGTCGTCTGCTTCTTCGGTTTCATTTCTCTGTTGTTCCCCAGAGGGTTCAAGAGAGGTTGACTCACCCACTCGCACCTCTCTCTGGTAGAGGTAGGAAGGCAGGGTTCCGGCTCTTGTCATTGTTGTCTCTTGTTTGACAGAGCGCTGACGCACTGCAGCACCAAACGTTTTTGCCCAGGTCCTCTTAACTTGCACGCGCTGTGGTGTCATTGGTACAGCTGGCAAGGGTTGTATAACAGGCATGGCCGACAGAAACATGGCACGTTCGGGCACAGGATACCAAGACTTTGGATTTTTAAAATAGATCACCGCCCAATGGGTCGTTCTCTTGAGACCTTCTTTGGCTGCATTTCCATAAGAAAAAGCAAAGACAGGCCGCACGGACTCCCAATGTGGTTTTTGTGGTTGCGTCGCATTATCAAAGCCTTCAAATTGTAGTTTTGCTCTTACAAGCATGTCTTTAAGATGACAGCTTGATTTTCTTTGCTTATTTCAGTCTCTGGAGTTCCCGGATCTCGGTTTCTTTTAAGTGACATTTCCCGATTCCCGCCTGTTAAAATCGCCAAATCCCGTGTCTCGGTCTTAATTACAATCCCGAATCTCGTCCCCCTTTTCCTTCAAAATACCGAATCCCGGCCTTGAAATAAGCCAAATCCCGGATCCCGAAAAACCTATTGGGGACCCTCTTGAAATAATGTGAGCTAGTTGCACGTGAAAATTTCATAAAATAAGGAGTTTAATCTTTTCATAAAATAACGAATTGCTAACCTCTGTATAAATCATAAATCTCGTCTGGAATCAAAGCGAATCCAAGGATGTGAAGATCCATCACTGTACTATAAGAGTTGATGTCAATACGAAACGTCTCGTCAGGAGGTACAGTATTGAGAAATGAAGTATGATGTTCGAAACTTCTACTTTCCCGTTGGGTATTGTTCGCCATTTCACCATTAAAGAAAATTTTGACCCTGTTATCGTGCTCACAAGTTACTGCAATATGATTCCAATTATTCGCAACGACACTTAAAGAAACATAGACACATGTCGTATGAATCAGGGTTGCTGTAGATACTGCGGAACAGGCGGCTACAAACATTCCACTAATATCTAAAGCAAGAAGTTTCCCACTTCTTGACTGGCCAGATATTGTAGACACGGCACGAGGATGTAATAATCTTGTCCAAAACGCAATTGTGTAATTACAGTCCGCGATGTTTACATTGGGTACCGTAACAGGTGTCATCGCATTGTACGCGTCGTAATCCATCGCCTTGCTGCCAGGCCACCCTTCCCCAGAAAAATTTTAATTTTAAAAACACAGTTAGACATTAATTTGGGTCACTTTTTGACTTTTTGTCCTACAATTGTCTGTCATGTTCAAACCATTTGTCATTTGGAAGCCATATTTTGGACATAACAGTTGCATTCTAGCTCAAAATACATTAACTCTCTACTTGCAATCAGGTCATTTTTGCCAACGCGCTTTTCTACGTCTCTTCAAGTAACTGTTCTGAATAAATAAAGTAGCCAAATAAGCGGCCAAGAAAAGGCGACCAGAGCCCTCCTAACCACCAAACTATGCATCCTCAACTTTGTTCCAGGGTCCTCTCCGTACCTCAAGAAAGTACCTTGCATGGTTACGGCTGGTGACCTGTCTATGCATGCAAACGGAACAATTTTTGCAAGGCACATGGTGGCGGTACATAGACGACATCTTCATGATATGGACACTTTAATTCGCGGGCCAGGAGTCCATTACAATGAGCCTGCAACTCCCATAATAAGCCAATGCAACGGCATTTTTACAGACCACTACTTTTAGATATTTTTCCCGCGAAATAGGCCTGTTCCAGTCTACATAAGCACGCTTCGGTAAGGATAAAACAGTGCGGTCTCACGTGAACATGTCTAAATCATGTCGACATGTCCACATTAGTCCGCGTGCTTATGACTACAACTGGTTACTGAGGTTCCTGTGGGGACCTGAGTTCGAAATAAATGGAAAACGCCGTGACAGAAATATGGGGTAGTTGCAAGCTCCTAGTGATGGGCTCCTGCGCCGGTTCAATAATTATACGTGCCTCTATTCATTGGTATGTTGACGGGACCTCCGTCTTGAATGTTGTGGCTTAGAGCTCTCAGGGTGATTTTGATTACCAGTCGATGGCATTGAATTGAGGAAATACATTGCACTGTTCACTGATACTTAGATCAAGTCTAAACTAAACAAGGCTACGGGAAGTCATAGATGGGTAACGATTTTTTTTTTACAAAGAGCGCTCCTTCAAACTCGTCTTTCTCTCCATGGTCCTTTTCTTTCGCCAAACATTTTTTCCTCCGCCTGTGAGTAAGTACTGCCTAGGGCATTAGGTTAAGGAGATCTGGGTGTCAGATATCTTATAGACTACCTGAGGGAGGTTGGGGATGAGACTGAGTGATTGATAACCTTCACGCTGGTCTTATCATCTGTCATTGTGGGAAAGGAAGGCCTGATTACAGATTTGTTTCTGTGTTTGTTTCTTACAGATTCAATGCTAAGGTAAATTTTACAGAGGGCCGATGTCCTGGCAGCAAGGCGATGGATTACGACGCGTACAATGCGATGACACCTGTTACGGTACCCAATGTAAACATCGCGGACTGTAATTACACAATTGCGTTTTGGACAAGATTATTACATCCTCGTGCCGTGTCTACAATATCTGGCCAGTCAAGAAGTGGGAAACTTCTTGCTTTAGATATTAGTGGAATGTTTGTAGCCGCCTGTTCCGCAGTATCTACAGCAACCCTGATTCATACGACATGTGTCTATGTTTCTTTAAGTGTCGTTGCGAATAATTGGAATCATATTGCAGTAACTTGTGAGCACGATAACAGGGTCAAAATTTTCTTTAATGGTGAAATGGCGAACAATACCCAACGGGAAAGTAGAAGTTTCGAACATCATACTTCATTTCTCAATACTGTACCTCCTGACGAGACGTTTCGTATTGACATCAACTCTTATAGTACAGTGATGGATCTTCACATCCTTGGATTCGCTTTGATTCCAGACGAGATTTATGATTTATACAGAGGTTAGCAATTCGTTATTTTATGAAAAGATTAAACTCCTTATTTTATGAAATTTTCACGTGCAACTAGCTCACATTATTTCAAGAGGGTCCCCAATAGGTTTTTCGGGATCCGGGATTTGGCTTATTTCAAGGCCGGGATTCGGTATTTTGAAGGAAAAGGGGGACGAGATTCGGGATTGTAATTAAGACCGAGACACGGGATTTGGCGATTTTAACAGGCGGGAATCGGGAAATGTCACTTAAAAGAAACCGAGATCCGGGAACTCCAGAGACTGAAATAAGCAAAGAAAATCAAGCTGTCATCTTAAAGACATGCTTGTAAGAGCAAAACTACAATTTGAAGGCTTTGATAATGCGACGCAACCACAAAAACCACATTGGGAGTCCGTGCGGCCTGTCTTTGCTTTTTCTTATGGAAATGCAGCCAAAGAAGGTCTCAAGAGAACGACCCATTGGGCGGTGATCTATTTTAAAAATCCAAAGTCTTGGTATCCTGTGCCCGAACGTGCCATGTTTCTGTCGGCCATGCCTGTTATACAACCCTTGCCAGCTGTACCAATGACACCACAGCGCGTGCAAGTTAAGAGGACCTGGGCAAAAACGTTTGGTGCTGCAGTGCGTCAGCGCTCTGTCAAACAAGAGACAACAATGACAAGAGCCGGAACCCTGCCTTCCTACCTCTACCAGAGAGAGGTGCGAGTGGGTGAGTCAACCTCTCTTGAACCCTCTGGGGAACAACAGAGAAATGAAACCGAAGAAGCAGACGACGAAGACGGCATGCTGGAGTAAGATTCAAGCAGGAGTCAACGTTTTCTACTAATAACGACGAGGCCGACGATGATGTTATTGGAATTCCTTCGTTGGATCACGAGGCAACTTTTTTGCTTGGAACGGTTTCACCTTTCATACTATAAGAGTTTGTATGGATTTAAAATTCAAACTATCTCTGTTTTTTCTTTGAAAGCTACAATACAGTGACACGTACTCTTTATACGCGTCAAAATCGCTCAAATGGCTTGAAGCGTTTCGGCGACACAAAAAGGACACCACTTATTAGAGAGGTTTCGAACTTTATCGTAGCCAGGGGTAGCTTTTCAAAAGAAAACAGAAATAGTTTTCGTTCGAAATTTAAATCCATACAGGCTCTTATTTCAACCTCTTATAGTACCGGTGATTACGGCATTTTGAGCTGGAACATGCAGCACTGGTTTTCAGTATCTGTTAAGCACAATTGTACTCGATTTTATGGAATTTCCAGATGATCGTTGCCATTGGCTGAAAATTGTGAATGAGCAAACTGTCTTCTGAGTAGCGATTGACGGTGACTTGCCATATGTGTAGTGAACAGTGAATTTGCCGTGGCACGTCGTGATCAGTGCCCTTAATGCTCTTCTTTGATCGCTATCATCTCCGAGAGACACGTTTTTCAGGGATCGAAGTGATCCGGAAGGCAGGCGTTATCGAACAAAAGAGGCAAAACAGAAAAAAAAAGAAAAAGAACTGACAAGCTATGAAAAACCATAAAAATGACTGATTGACTGACGCAGCTCGTTTAAAACTAGTCATGAAAAACAAATGAACTAGATTATCGTTTTAGTGCAGAGAGATACAGCTAATTGAGCCTAATAGTCAGTGCTTGGGTCTGCTGGGTCTGCTGTGAGGGAATCTGGAACGGAACCTCAAGGCCGATTGTTTTTGTTGAGGTAAGGACTTAAGAAAATATGCCCGGGATCGGGATCAGCCGGTAGAAACCGTCGGGATTACGGGATTGAGGGAAAATTCCGGTCGGGATGGCGGGATTGAAGAACCCTATTGGGGACCCTCTTTCAATAACCAAGAAAGAGTGAGTTTATTACCACTGAAACGTTAACAAAATCATATTTTTCACTGTTCTGAGGCATGTATTGGTCCTCCTCGTCATTACTGCTTTCTGTCAACACTTCAGGTAGCACTTTTTTGTACAATCCTCACTGTCCATTTAAGGTGGCTCAAAACAGTTTCCAGCACATTCAAAGACTTAGATTTTGATGTGTCATTATAACCACTCTTTATCAATTGATGCTACAATCATGGTATCAAAAGACTACCCAATCGTTGTTGTGCTGCTATGGTAACCTATTGTGTCGAAAAAAATACCAACGTGTTCACCAATGATTGGGTAGTTTTTTGATACCATTTAGTGGCATCAACTGATAAAGAGTTGTAATAAAGGCCCATCAAAAGCTACGTCTTGGAAAGTGCTGGAAACTGTTTTGAGCCACCTTAATGGCTCCTTGTAATGCTGTTCCACTAGTTGCTTAAACATTTCAATGACTTTCATGAATTGCTTGTGGACATTGTGATAACTGCTTTTTTGTTACTGTCATGTATAGTCCCGCCGTATAGATAAATAGACCTAACAGCGTCGCCCTGACATAAAGTCCCGACGTGGCGTTTTCGTTAATTTTGGCGTTATTGTATTTTTGATAAAGGCGATTTACTAAATTCAAGGACATGTTAAAGTAACAATGGCACAGGAATAAATTGTCTGTTACTCAAAAACGAAGTCAAAGTGATTCAAAATACAAATTAAAGTTGTCGCAAAAGCCTCCTCACCGACTGACAGACTGACGACTTCAATTTTGCACCAACACCAGATATATATATATATATATATACTTGATAACTCGCCTTGTAATCAAAGTCAACTACTGAAGTCATGGTTTTAATAAACATCTTTCCTTTATTGTAGATTCCCTGTTATTCACAAACCAAACACAGGAAGTGAAGGGACGCACAGTTACCGTCAGGTGGGAGCAAGGATCGTGTTCTGCCGCCATGTACACTGTTTATTACAGAGAAGTGAAGCCAGAAAATAATGCAGGCGTATGGGAGGTAGTTAATGTGTCGCGATTCGTAGACCACTATAACCTTAAATTGAAATGCTTCAAGGAATATGAAGTAGCAGTTACTGGATGGGAAGCCAGAACATTTAAACCATGGAAAGTGAAAACTGGACAAGGTAAGAAGGGATAATATTGACAATGACGTATTCAAACAGCTCAGGTAAGAGTGGAAAAAATAAACATACCTGAGTTTATCAACGCTTTTAGAAATACTTAAATGTAAAAGAGCTGAATCTGGTAGTTAAGCGAACCTTGACTTATAAATCAAATATAATACACCATTAGACGAACTGTAAATGAGAAGTTAGGTGGACTCTAGCTAAAAACATTTCAAGAAACAAATTATATCTAGCTTTTCATTTCTTTGCATCCGCCCATAAATATAGAAGGAAATCTATTAAGGTGGCTGCAAATGCCCATTGGTTAACAGTTGTGGTTTTCTTTATGTCATAATAGGTTAACATCGAAACGTCCTCAATTATTTTAGCCTTTAGTGCTTATAATTCAGAAAAGGTCTTGTAAAGCTCAAAACAAAAATTCAGAGGCATTTAAGGACGTTCGCGCCCAAAAACTTCCCACGCACAGATTTTTTTTAAAACTTTGACTGCAGGTAGAAAATGATAAGATTAGATTAAAAACGTTAAAAAAATCGAGGGTCACCGGACTCGTTTTGAAGATAAGGCGCAGCTCAGACCATAGCATTTAAAGGATTTCCAGTCATTCGAGGCAATTCTGGCCGGACTCATTACTATCGGCATATATTTGAGTTGAAGAATCATATCTAAGTTATGTGTGTTTAAAACAGCATATATAGGCTAGTATTAGCCTTAAAAAATACAACTTTTAAGTTACGCACACCTGTATCCACGTACCAATTCAACCCTATTTGAATAGTATATGAGAAATAATTGAAACTTCACACGTACAGATTTTTTTGTTTTTTAGTATTATGGAAAGAATCAGAAAAGGAAGTGATCTGCCGAAAAAAAGGTGGGGGTCACCGAGCATCCAACAAAAATATTCGCACACAAAGTTAACGCAAAGGTCATCAGCCCTATATTTTGCTGAGTTTTCGACTCTGTGCGCGCGCTTGAAAATGACGTGGCACGCGCGTGACCAATGAATAGCGCCGAGTACGCACTAGAGATGCGCGGTAGCAATGGGCGGGAACGTCCTTAAAACGGAATTTGATACAAATTTGAAAAAAGTTGTATCTTAACACCCCTATCTTACAACTGGATAAGCACGTGGCATAATCTTCTCATTAACATTGATGAACAATGTTTTTTTCCTTCACTTTTTATTTAGATTTTCCACTGATCGTAAATTTGAAAGTAGCTGAACGTAATGTAAATATCACGTGGTTGCCTGTATTAAAAGGAGAGTGCCACGTGTCTGGATACCTTGTCTACTACAGAAAAGTGATTTCTGAAGTTAATACATGCCAATGGAATGTAATTAATGTCTCTCGATATAACGCAACCAACCACAATCTTGAACTCCAATGCTACATGGAATACGAATTAACAGTTACTACACAGAGTGCAAATGGAGACACATCTCTCAACCAAAGCAAACTGTGGAGAGTCAAAACTGAAGGAGGTAAATACAGCTAAAACCAGTAGCAGAGTGTACAACTAATGTTATTGGCCAGTGGAGTAAAGGACAACTAGGTGACAGCGTAGTGTGGATCTGAAAAGAACCAAACCAATTACACTTGCTCCTGTGACCTGGGCAACCTGTATTCATCCGCAGAAGTAAAAAATATTCAGACCTTGCATTCCATTTAAGCCAAAGAGAGCAATCCTTTTATTTCTGAATTGTCACTCACCCATCACCTAACGTCTTCTCGCCAAGTGACAACTAAGGCCTCAACACTCCGTCGCTAACAAGCTCTGTTAGCTGTTGAGTGGACACCTCTCTCCAGCTCCTCCATCCAGCTCTTTCTCTCTCTCCTTCTCTGCTCTCCTTCTCCATGTTTTCCTGGGTCTACCCACCTCTGGCGTCTTTCTGGTGCCCACGTCATTGCAGTGCTAGACGCTGTCATTCTTTCCAATGTATCCAATGAACTTCCATCTTCTCTTTCTGACATCTCCGACGTTTTCCATCTCGGCCATCTCCGTTACTTCTTTGTTGGTGATTCTGTCCTGTCAGCATATCTTGAGTATTTGTCCAAGGCATCTGTTTTGGAAGACATCGATCTTATTCTCTTCACTATTGTTCTTCTTCTATGTCTCGCAACCATACATCAAGACTGGTTTATATAGCCTGATCTTGGTTCGTCGGCTGATGTTAGTGCTACAGATCTTCCTCATTCTCGTAAATAAACCTCTGGCTTTGAATACTCTATTGTCGATGTCTTGTGTGCCTCCACCTTCCTTTAAAACTGTAGCTCCCACAAAATTTTCAACATCTTTTATAATAATGATACCTTATTTATATATATAGATTACTTCATAGAAATACGACGTACGGATTTTTATTCACGAGTTGCAAAACTTTGGAAAACGAACGAGTGAGCGCAGCGAACGAGTGAGTTTTTTACAGTTTTGCAACGAGTGAATAAAAGTCCGTACAAAGCACTTTCTATGCTGTAATTTGTTTATTGTATATATAGCGAGAATTTAACATATCCTTTAAATCAGTTTTATTTTTTCCCGATAACATAAGCTTACATGCAGAACAGCAAACAATTCAAGACTGATGTTAATGACCGAACGCAATAAAAAAAAATTCGCTTTCCCGTCCAGCAACAAGCGGACAAAGAGCCTACACAAGCTAAAATACAATACGGGGAATTCGTATTTAAAGCACAAAGTGTGAAATCTTTTCACTTGTGCATGACGGCGCTTCGCGCTGTGCAAAGACAAATTCGGGCTCTCTTGACTTACGATTTTTGTAGAAATGTTGAATGTTCCTCCTTGAATGATCGCCCTTGAAAAAGAGATAAGACTTCTCCTCAGGTGACTGTTAGCTGAAGCTGAGTTGCTAACGATCAAGATGTTGGATGTATTCTGCTACTGTTTTCGAAAGTGAACTAAAACGGGAAGCCGAAGCCATGTTTTTAAAACACAAACTTTAAGCGGGCGCTGATTTCAAGACCACGCTTCTGGGAAGCCATTTGAGTGCTTTGCTCTGTTTGGCTAGACCATTCTACTCTGGGCGATGATTGGTTATATTTTCACATGTGAAGAATGCTATACGCGAAGTTGATTGGACGTATCGCTTTTTCACATGTGAAAATATAACACATATAGAATTATATTTGCAGGGTTTATTACCTAAAATGTTCGCTATATATACAAAAAAAAACACTTTCTATCGCTATCCGATAGCGCTTTAAAATGATTGTAAAATGTCTCACCAATCAAAATTACTGATAAACCGTAACAATATCTAAAACACGAGTAAAATAAACTAATTAATAAACTACCTGAGCTGTAAAAATACACTACAGCGCACCCAAAGTCGTTGTAGAGTGTCTTCATTATGCTGACCATCTTGGATGGTAAACCATAGCTTTGCATTATCAACCGCAGGCTGTCCCTGTTGGCTGAATCGAATGCTTTCTCAAAGTCCACGAAGTGAACGTGCTGTGGACTGCCATTCTATTGTATAAAAATTTGTTCAGTAGTTCTGGCCTCTGCCTCGCCTGAACCCAGCCTGCTCCTTTCTGAGTTTCGACTTCACTCTGCTTCGAATCCTTTCAATCACAATTTTCCCCTTCACCTCGCTGACAGCTGCAAGCAACGTGAATCCGCGCTAGTTTTTACATTCTTCCAGATCGCTTTTTTCCGGCAGCAAAAACAACAAAATTTTTTTTATTAGTTCATGCTTAAACTAATTACAAAGGATCGTTATGTACATCATAGGTTGATTAGGAAGAATAATTAAGGAAGTAGTTTAGATAACTGAAGCCTAGAGGTTAAGGTGGCCGAACACAGTTTTCAAGTGCCTATGCGTAATTCACCATAACTTTTAACCTATTTATGCTTTGGCCCCATTTTTTTTGCAAGAGTCAAGGTTAATCACAGAAATATTTATTCTCGCATTTTGACTAGAGTGTGTGCTGTTTCCATGGCAACGGGGCTGGTTAAAAACAAGGCTTAAATAATGGTTTTTGTTTATTTAAAAAAAATCCAGTCGTTAGATTGTTTCATATTTTGCACACAAAGAATTGACATTAAATCCCTTCTATCAAGTTAACACGGTTCTAATAAAATTTTGACATAGGCGATTTTCTTAATTCGCCGTTAATCGTCTTCTGTATTTTTAAAAATTCCCTATGTCAAATTTCAGATTTTTTTGATACATCATTCACGTGGTCCCTGATCTATTTTCTGCCAAATTTCTTGAAATTCTAACGACTGGATCGTTAGAAATCGGCATGTTTCTGCTAAAGCAATCGGTCTCAATTTTTCGAGCAACTACGCATGCGTTGCATTTAACTGGGTTCCTTCGGTAACAAACAAAAGCTGAAAATTGCTACGTTCTTTGCATCGTTACCTTTTCTAATATATCTTTGCAATAAAAGACTACAGCCATTAATACACTGCGTTCAATTATAGAGAAAAATAACACAGATAGTGCGGGTGTTGAGTAAATCAACCGCTCTACTGACGGCATGTTCGTTCTTTGAAATCCTTGTGCACGTGCTAAATATTGCATCAGCAAAAGCACGCGCTAAAACTGTGTTCGGTCACCTTAAATGAATCGTAAGGTTTTCAAGTTAACCTCTAGTAACTATTTACAGTTATTTTTAATAAAAAAGGATCAGCAACGAAGAAAGAGACCACACCCAGTTAATAATGCATATGCTTGATGATATAAAGTAATGTTTAAAAAGTGTGTTTATGCAATTCCTAAGAGTATTGTTTAGACAATAGCCTAACTATCTGTCCTTTCCTCTACTTCCCCGGCGTTCTATCTTCTCTTTACACTATGTCAATGATCTCCTTGGCTTTTGTGGTGGCAAAGTCAATGTCTGCTTTGAGAAGCTCTGCTCGTACGTTGTCAATACCTGGAGCTTTTCCTTTTTTTTTTTTTTTTTTTTTTGGGTGGGGGGGGGGTCTTTTAGCCTTCTTTACTTTGGCCCTGGTAGGCTGATATGTATCTATTTCTTCAATCTCGTCTGGAGCTTCTATTTCAGCTATGCTTACCGGGTTACTAGGGTTCTCTCTGTTAAGTACCTCATTAAAGTGCTCATACCACCTCTGGGTTTGGCTTTCTTTATCACTAAGTCGAAGTTCAGACGCCGTACTTCGCATAAGCCAAATCGTATCCTAATGAGGGACAAAATAGGATTTTTTTCATTTGCATTCGATTCGGCTTATGTGAAGTACGGCGTGTGAACTTGGCTTAACCTCTATTGCAGCTCCGTGCGTTTGTCTCTAGCTACTCAATACCCTAGTCCGGGAATAAGGTGTTTTCATGTGCTGTTGCAGAGCAGCATTTTCAGATTCACTTGTTCCACAGCCTAACTTGTTCTTTAATCTCTGTTTTAGTCACCAAAATAGCTTCTGTCTGTTGGCTTCCCTGAATTATAAATGACCGATAACCACTGATGACCTTTGCGTTAACTTTGTGTGCGAATATTTTTGTTGGATGCTCG
>JAHPZR010040876.1:0-20887 GCA_019787425.1 Platygyra sinensis | reverse complement strand
GGTCACAAGCGATATCGGTTTTTAATCCAAGAACCATAACCAAGGATATTTTACTTAACCAAAGGACAAAAAAAAAACGACTATTTTAAGGCCGAAAGCACAATTCTAACGGATTACGTAAAGAAAGAAGGTTCATTAACTAAACATTATCTCATTGAAACCTCCATTTTAGAGAGAACTAATGGCTACACAGGAATTTAACCCTTTATACAAGAATTAAACAACTTAACAAACAATGCAGTAGATAACAGTTTAAAAGAACCAAAGACGACCCCTCCTCGCCAGGTAGAAAATTATTACAGTTCAAACGCCTATTAAACAAGTTATGATCTTAAAACAGAACGCAGGTGTTTGTCTATGGTTGTTTGTTGCAGTTGGTTTGTTATGAACTGGACCAGTAACCTTAACTCATAAATGCAAACCGATAAACAATATATCTACGTTGGATTTCTATATTTTTTTGACTAAGCGGGAAAGCTAATAAACAAATAAAACGTGCTCATTGTAAATTTTCCATTTCTTCATAGGTTCAACAGCGTCCGCCAAGGAGATCTCTACGGGAGAGCCAATAGCTCTTTCTTCGTATCCCGCCATTCATACTGATAGCTATGAATACAAAGCCCCCCTTGGAATAAGAGTTTACCTCAATGGCGTGGAAACTGAAAGTGCAGATATGTGGCGCATCTTTGTCACTATGATGATGGGAAAATATTGATAACATCACAGTAAGATGGCCATTTACTCAAAAGAATCCACCTTTGCCATCTTGGATCAGAGTGGCGCCAAACGTCACATCAGCCAAAGTAAATGCAAGCCAAGTCAACCTGTCAGCGTTCAGAAGCCGACTGCCGCCTTTCTTGTACAGGATGTCGGTTTTGTAAAAAAAAAAAAGTTTTTGCTTAAATTGAAGAGTTTTCAGCCCTCATGATCAGTATGTGCAGACGACAATTAACTCGCTTAAAATGAATTTTCTGGCTAATTGGTTGTTTTGGGGATAGTTTTATGAGTTTGTATTTGGGATCTCAAGCTAAAAGGTTGCTTTTATCATCTATTTTTTATATGGCGTAGACACTGGTTATGAACCGATCTTGCCCTTTGATTTGTGCCCCCGAAATGGCAAGAATGTAGCAATCTCTTACGCGCTCGGGCTAGCCGCCTTGTCCCCACCATAGGTAAAATTTCCCCGAACGCTATTTTATAAACTTATTGCCAAGCCATGTTCGGTCAGAATGGCTGGATATGCTTTGTTCACTTTTCGCGAGTTTATTGACCTCGACTGAGTCTCGGTCCCTTAAATTTAACACAGGAGAAAGGTACTTGCCTGGCCAATATCCACCATCTTGACCGAACTTGGTCAATAAACCATACACATTTTTATGTTAAGCAAATTGTTTTGCACCCGTTTACTGTATGATCTAGCTAGAGACTTCGTCGATTTTTTGTCAGTGGAAACAAAGATGTTTATTGTCAGTAGTTAAAAGATCAAGAGACCATATTCCTACCCCCGGTGCAGGACTGGAACTAACTTGCAACGTGACGGCTTATGCAGAGGAATACATTAAAAGATATGAAATGTCATTTGCTTTGAAAAGATTGCCCACATTAGCCTCGGTTGCAAGCTAGTTTTCAGTCCAATCCCGAGATTCGGATATAGCCGCTGTTGATTTGGCTCCAGTTTGTTTGTCGTTTATTTTCTAGTTGTATTCTTTCATGGTCCGCTGATTGTCCGTAGTATTATGTTTGACGGCACAGTATACACCGTGTGCAGGCGCTAAGGCCTTCAATCGATCAGTGTTAGGTGTCATGTAAGAGGTATGGTTCGTTTACTAAAGCAGTCGACTGCACCACAACACCTTTTAAAATAAGGCTCTTTTTAAGATAAATTATTTTTAAAAATGACTGAATGGATTCTGTAGTAATAGGAATTTTGCATAAGCCCTTGAAAATATCAACTGTAATTGGCATTAACCCATATTTTAACCCCTTGTTAGGAGAAGCGACTCTATATAGATTTGTTTATCTTTCTAACTCAGCAGTAGAGTTAGGTTTTCTATGACAAGAAATAACTTGACTGAACGTAAAACCGTAAATCCCAAGTTAAAGCCCTGCCGGTTTATAGCCACCCTCCCATCCACACGGAGATATACGCTCTTCCTTATTTGCTAACGAAAATATTATTCCGGGTATAAAGCCCCTTTCGGATAAAGCCTAATGTACGAACAAATAAATACTATTATACATGTGATGGTATTAACTAATTTTGTTTCTAGACACGTCCTTCTACTCGTCGTTCCGAAACATTTTTTTTTTTTTAAATTCGGCTTATATGCTCCCTTAGATATCAGACCCCCACCCCACCTTTACAAGCCCACCCAAAACCCCTTATGAAGGTAGATATGCCCAGGACTTAAACGTGTGGATTTTCCGGTGGAAGATTGAGCTTGTTACGATTCTTGCTACTCTTTATACATTTGTTTATGTATGTAAACATTGAGGCAAAGGTGTCCCAATTTAGTCCAATTACTAATGACCTGAACTTATGGTGAGTTAGCATTAGCTTGAAACGTCATCTGTTTATCACTGTTGGTGAACATTTATCTACTGTTACTTTGTACTACATAAGTCTGATGTTCATAAAGATTGTAGGGTAAGTTGTAGCCCTTTAGTGTTTAACCAAATTGCGCGGAAACTGGACACATTTTCAACGTGTAACTTTCTTGGAAAGAAAAACGTGAAACAAACATAAAACCAAGCCACCTTTGACGTAAAAAAAAAAAAAAACAAAGCTGTCGTCGACAGTCCAATAGCAGACCGCCTCCAATTTATAGAGAATGCACTGTTTTTAGGGGATACGGCACACATTAAGCTGTGCCAAGTGGCTTTGGGAGGCCCTTAGACCCTTCACACGGTTAGTGTTGCCCCAATCAAAACACAGCACTGACAGTTCCAGCATGTCATGATGACGTTCCGTACAGATGTTTTTTTTTTTTTTATGCTGTTGTTTGGCCATTTCTGTGAGAAGCCAAAGTCTCTGTAGGTCTTTACGGTAACGACATCGAAAGGGAGTTTAATGACGAATTCACAGTATTGGCGGTTGCGTGACTTGAAGCTTGACGATGCGCGGTTGTCGAAAAAGATGTATTTATCATCGTGATTTTCAGTCATTTAAAAACTTTAAAGATGACTTCCCAGTGTGTACATACTATACCAGTCCTCAGCACCCTAAGGTTTGTGTCTTGATCTTACTTGGTGGAATGCGAATTCGCATTTTTATATTCGTGTACGAACCACATTACCTTATCTTCGAGGTCTTTCAATTTTTTTTTCCAACAGCTGCATTGACTTTTGTAGCTGCGAAGTTGTTCATCGAGTGAATACGGGAAAGAACGAAGCTATAAATTAAACTTCGCATTCCTTAGTGAGCAGTTGACATGAGAGCTTTGATTTTATTTCAAGTAAGTCGTGTGGGATCATGCTGTACATTTGGTGAATTCTTTACATGATAATCTACCCACCAGAAAATGTAACGTTTCTAGAGCCTGCGCCTTACCCTTGGCTCCAGCCCCCCCCCGGGAACGGGATTCGAAGACTGCCAAATATAAAAAGAATAAATGATTATTTGAATGGTTGTTTCTTCAGTGCCAGATCGGCCGTGTTTTTGGATTACCAAAGTTAAGTTCCAGATGTTTTTATTTTCCAGCCGCCAACATCGGTCTTCTG
The DNA here is from genome assembly GCA_019787425.1 of Platygyra sinensis. Taxonomy (NCBI): domain Eukaryota; kingdom Metazoa; phylum Cnidaria; class Anthozoa; order Scleractinia; family Merulinidae; genus Platygyra; species Platygyra sinensis. Next base: position 17,167 of record JAHPZR010040876.1, on the reverse strand, counting down.
TGTCACAGATGGTACCCCTAGCCTTTGTGTAGCTTTCTGGCCACTGGCTGTATTTTTAATTTGATTGCGCGCTAAGAAAAACAGCTGTGAAACCGCGCGATAACTGAGCGGCGAGGGACCCGAGGAGTCTGGAAAGAGGGGGTTTTGCCGTTCGTTCTTGTTCGCGGCCTTATTGTCGATTTCGGGCGCTAAGTGATTGAAATGGCTTGAGAAAAATTCGCTCAGACCGCCAAGGTAAGCGGCAGTCTAAGGAACACCACAAAATGGCAGCTCCCATACCAATAGGCTACTGTTTTCTTGCTCTCGGAAAATTACAACGAATTATCTTAAAACAAAAAAAAACAATTTTGGGGTCGACAACGCAAATCTCCGTTAACTCTGCCGAGGAGAACTGTCTTCTTCTTAGGTAACTTCTATAATATCGTTAGTTCCTTGGACTTTATCCTACCTGAAATTGGTGCTTGATTCTAGTTTGTTTATTCCACGACCATATGAAAAACTTTTGCTCCGTACACTACGAGGTGCAATGACGCTCTGGACAGGAAACGATCCTTGACGAACAACTCTGTCAGTAAATTAACCGAGTCCCCAACAACTAATAGTTAATATGCTGCATTAAAACTTATAGATAGGACCCATGCTTTGCTGACGCTCCTGATTGTGTCCAAAAACCGTCATGTTTGAATCATGAGTATAAACTCTATCTCTTATTAGACGTTTGGTTGTGTAGTATCGCCTGAGTTACTTTTACGCGTTGTTGCCGTATGTTTTGGCGAGACCGCAGTTTTTAGGGTCGACCCCGTCAATAATACAGATACAACCGATAACCAAATTCTCCGCGATACTACACAACAAAACGTCTAATAAGAGATTTATTATCCAACACGCCAAATTAGGTAGGTTCATGCGAGGGAATTTCGTGGATATTTATTTAGAGGGAATGCGTGACAGAAGTATGCGAAGCTAAACGGAATTGGCGCGAGAAATCCAGCTACTGATTGGTCAACGGCAGGAATCCTGTCTCTAACGACCGGTCCTCTGGAGTATCAAATAGCCGCGTGATACTATTTTGTACTCGTTTTGGTCGGTTATTTGTACTCTGCGAAGTGCAGTTGGATAATAAAACATTAGAAAAAAAAGCATGTTTTATTGTTTTGCCGCGCGGAAGAATTCTATATTTTTTAAAGCACAAAAAGGAAAGGACAACCTAAGGCCGTGTATTGGCAACTGTGAACTATAAACAACTCCGGTCAGTTCCGAGATACACATCGAGAAATGAAGGAAAACACTCGCCAACTGCGCTGCGCGTGTTTTCTAATTCATTTTCCCCTCGTGTTCTCAATGAATGACCAATCGTGTGTTTATCATAGGTAATGACACAGGGCTATTAGGCTTCTTTAGTTGGTAACCCTAAAACATTTTGCAACAGATTGTCAGTGCACTGGCCTACAAGTACGACTTTGATGAAATATATTTAGATCCGACTTTGGTGTTAGATTCACGGTAGCACTCACGAAGGACGGTAAAATTCTTGATAACTTGCTTTTATCGCTGCCCCATCGCGTACTTCTGTGAATAAAGTAAAAATCGAGTCACGGCTTTTACACATGCAACAACAAACAGTCTACTACGGAATTTTAGGAAAACGGTAATCAGCTGCGATCTTGGGCTGTAAATCATGCACATGATAGCCATCATGATACATAGAGTCCTTTATTTACAAAAACTGGGGTCATTAGAGAATTCCAATACAATGTGTGTTTCCAATTGGACTTAAGCCGATTATGGGTCCATGAGCCATTTATACCATGCTCGAGACAAAATATGCATAAGCGCCTGCGCGTGACTTTTTAAAGGCTTATTCAGTTTTATTTTAGTTCCATTTCCATATATTCTGGGGTCCGTTTTTATGGCAAAACCGTTATTCCACTCGGCAACTTTTTTGGATCAATGTGATTTATTCATAATTCAACTCATCATCCCAACACCAACTCACCACAACAATTGAGACTGATCCAACCTGAAATTGCATATACGCTCGGATTAATCCTTAGCGGTTGTTAAAAGATGGGGGGGGCGACCGCCAAGACCGGGCCTTACAGCGCCCCGTTTAACACCGGCGCATTTTTCAGCGCGGACAACTCCGATGCGAATTTTTGTTAAGCGACCGACAGTCTCGCCAACAAGTTTCATACAGGTTCCACAACCCCTGCGCATATCGGCGGCGCGGACAATCGGGGGGGGGGGGGGGGACACCCCAATGGTTTAGCACAGTGCGATTTTTAAAAGTTGCAAACTTTGGCCGCGTTTGACCCAAATTGCAGTCGAGTTGCTGCTGACAAAAGAATTCGCCCTGTGTTAAACGGCCGACCATAAAGAGACTCGAGCCCGCACTCTCGTATCATGGACGTCAGTTTTAACTGTATCTTCTATATTTGTCCCAAGATTTTAACTCGAGTCTTATTAGTTGTTTTCTGAGTGAAGGTACTAAACACTTTATATCGATGTGTTGGGGGACTTCCTGTTCGTTCCCTCGACCAAAGATGACGAGCCAAATAAGGCAAGCGAAGGTAGTAGTTTACAGTAGCGGTTGATAAATCGGTACGCTTTTCGGGTTGATGCGCCGGTGTGGCTAGAATTTTCCCTTCCAAACATTCAAACAACCTGGAACTGACAGTAGCACCTGCTGCAGAAAAAACCAATTCCCTCTATCAATAAAATGTTATTCCCTTTACACTGATGGAATTTAGTGATAATAAATGCGCCAGTTTGCGGTTCGGAACTTAACTTCGAGCATACAATGCAAACGGGGGGGGGGGGGGGGGGGGGGACTGTGCTATGGACACAGAATGTGCGGAGAACTGGGGGGAAAGGGGAAGGCAGTTTGTGATTTACCTTGCCCTGCCGGACTTTTCCTCCCGTTCACTGTCTTTTTTCTTCTGCTCTGTCTTTTTTTTTTTATACCCAACACTAAGGGGGCCCTGGGGGGGATCCCCTAGATCCTGCCACTTTCGTAAAACTTTACTTGCCCAGGGAAGTTTCAAATCCAGGGGCCCCGTTTCCTCGAAAGTCCCGGCTAACTTAACGGGCCCCCCGAATCATATTCTTGGAAATACATCACATACATGACCATTATACTATCACCTTTATTTCGACCTCGGATTTACAAAGACGTAGCTAAAGATAGCTAATTTTCCTCCGAGAACTCAATAAACTAAATGAATAAATAAATAAATAAAATCGTTAAATAAATAACTAAATAAATATAAATAAATAATACTACACAAATAAAATAAATAAAAACAATATAAAAACCATATATTAATATATGGGACAAATATATTTACATAAATACCAGTTGCATTGAAAATCAAAGCCTAAAGAAGAGTCAGGGTGTGTGTTCTGACCTCTAAATGAGTTCCATTTTGTTTCTTTAGCTTCATAACTTACAGTATGAGCTTTCAAAACTTTTGGGAACCCCCCATCTGGAATGGAAAACAAAACAACTTAACGGGCCCGGTACATTACCGGGACCTTCTAGAAACGGCCCCAGGTCTTTGTGTTACTTCAAGGACAACCGACTTCGTAGACTAGCCGAAAGTTGTCCTTCTGTTCCCCCTCTGTTCTAACAGCCCACGGCTGGATATGCTTTTTGACCCACATCGGAAAGGCAAATAAAGGTCCCAACCCGGTACAGATATCTTTGCGCCGCGTGAACATTTTCCTTTGGCTAAAAGTTCCAAATAAGATCACCGCCACGCATATTATACACGCCCAAATTAGGAAGTTGCTAGGTTCTAGTCTTTATGGGCTTGTAAAGAACGCCTAGTCAATGAATTATTAAAATGGTGGCCTCAATCAGTTTGAAAACAATGAATTCGGTGAGGTTCTGCATGAGTATTCGATTCTCTAATGGCGGTTTGGAGCGCTTACTGCTGTAATGTTGCGTAAATTGGATGGGCAAAACCGAGCCCGGAATGAACAGGATCAAAGCCATGTTTTGAGAATGAAACACGCGAATGTTCGACGCGGAAGGTGAAAATGGCTCATTAATCCCGGTACAGATCTACAATGATTTTGGACACACCGCAGGTACGTTGCTCTGTGCAAATGACTTTGCTTGTGTTGTAAAATGTAACTTTTAAGAAGGTGGAAAACACGAACGACGAAAATTCACACATTCAACAAACTAGTCTTCAGGAATTAATATAGGACCTAACTTACATGTACATGTAGATGGACGGCACATGTAGCTTGTGGAATTTGAAATGCCTGGATCAACAATGCAATTTTTCTGTAATCGGAAGATCAAAACATAGCGTGAAGTATAATTACGCTTCAACTGTGCATGTCGATTTGACATTTGTGGTGATGGGCTGGTTAAATAAATGTCATTCAATTCTGCATGACTGACTGTATTTAATATAAGTTACCAAAAAGACAGTGGGAGCAAACAAGGAAGTTAAAATTCTTGAGGAAAGTTGATTTATATTTTTTTTCCAATTTCTTGAAAATAATATTCTCTCGAGTGCTGAAAAAAATAATTGAAAATTAAACAAATGGACATAGAGAATGTACAACAATAAGAACAAAAACAAATTACCAGTAATTACATGGTTTAATTTAAAATGTTAAGTTTGTATTTTACATGTAAATAATCATACCCCAATGGTCATGGTGTAAATTAAAAGCCTGCACGTACAATGTTGGCAGGGTTCACGCCTGGTATTTTGTATTTTCATAGACCTGGACTTTCCTTAATGCAGGGTATACAGGAATCCTGTGAGTTAAGGGAAGCTTGCAAAGGGTTTTGGGGCTGCGGGGCACGCACATGCTCGCCGGCGTCACCAAAACACTTACGCGAGCGAAGGAAACCGAAATCCGGGAGGAAGTGCCAAAAAATAAGAGCAGAAGGAGGGGGTGAGGCGAGCGAAGAAAACGTCTGCAATCAATCTCAGACATTTTACCGAATGCCCCCAAACATGCCGTGCACCCTTGGGGTGCCAACTGTCACATGAGAGCCAATGATTATTAACTTTCTTTTGACAAGTGCCCAGGATGGGCTTAAAAGAGTCCGCTAAAAGCAAATAGTATGCGTAAATAGGCCTCCTTTTCATTGCTGCGTCTGTCATTGTTCGTTAAAAAAAAAACGAAGTTTGGAAAAAGGAGATACATAAGTTACGGTCAAATTGATGGAAGAAACCAACGTCTATGTACAAATATATAGCTTTCTCTAAGTAATAGCGGTCTGCTATGATGAAAAACCCGACAAAAATGTCAGTGATGTTGTGAGAAGTAGGAAGGTTCCGTGCTTGACAGTTCGACTGAATCAACCAGCCAGCGGCACAAAAGCTTTCACGATACATGTTCCTGAAATGTATCAAACCTTTTCCCTTGAAAGTCAATACTCAGGGTACTCAAAGACTTTAAAACATATCTGTGAAGCAACTTGCAAATAACCGCAGTAACCATGTAGTCGCCCACGAGTATTTGATAAATGGATTGCAAGGACACCCTGTCCACGGATTAGTCTCTAATGGCAGCTTCTTGCTCCGGCTTTGGAATGACGAGTTTGCGGTTTTGCGGAAGGTCTTTCGACATTTCCTGAACAGAAAATTTAAAGACCCCTTCGAACGCCCCTTCAGACTCGACCATATCTATTTTGATCTTGCTGTGTTCCGGGTGTCAGATTATGCATGAAAAACAAATTTCTGATGTCATTTTGATTGACGGGCTAATAACCAATCAAAATGCACTATTGCTCCCTGTTCGTGGGTGAACTGAGTTCGGTAAAATGTTTGGGATTGACTGCAGTCAATTCCTTTTCTTCCCACCCCCACCCCTTCTCCCTCACCCTCCCCACTTTTCCCCAATTTTTTACTCACCCCAGGCGTGCTCATTCGCTCGCTCGTTTGTTTGATCTCCTCCTGGAAAACGAAAGGAAACCGCTGCTACAACGGCTCCTACGCAGGCTAGGCATGTGCAGTCTACACACGCCAAAACTAAGATCGATGCACATGTCAACTGAATGAATCAAATCAGCACACTGAAAGATAAATGCTGCATAAAATTGCACGCACCGGAAATAAAATCTGTGGAAAACATTTGTTTTTAGCTCAAAATTTTGCCCAGTTAACTGTCTTCAGTTTAATTTTTGCATACATGTACAGTACCATTCATGATGGCACTTCGAATATAAATTTAAAGTTTCGGGGAATTTTCTGTAAGCCATAAAATGGGTTTCCTTTTTCCATACTGTTTGAAAAGTCAAACAATTTAGGAAGCTTTCCAACAAAGGAATAAAAATGTAAGGTCACCCAATTACATGTAGTTTTTGAGACAATTTACAAAAACTGAAATTTATAGAATGTTTTCCTGGACCTTGTGCATTGCCATGGTAACTGATATGACATCACAAGTACCCTTAAAGTATAGCACAACAATAGAGTTGCAAGGAGACTTATAGTTTACCCACACCATTAAATATCCTTCTTTTTAAACTTCCATCGTTTTACAAACACTACAGCAACAAAAAAGCCTTCCGAGCCTCCTAACTATACATGCATTTGTCAGGCCAGTCAAATATCTCTGGAACCTGTACTTTTGCAACCTAGAGACCATTATTTATCACAAAATGCTAACCACTGCACGAAAAAAATATTAGCCTTTGTCATTATATTATACCTGTCTGTAAATTTTCACCTGTTCACAAATATAAAATTTCAGCCACAGACAGCTATTTACTGTAAGTCTAATATCAGAGGTGTAGAACACACTCATAATCTTTGATTACCCTGCTCTTTTTAACCGAGTAGGAGGTCTATATGAGAGAAACTTAAGGGAGATCATGAGTACATACTGAAAACAGTGAGGTGTGCACACATGGCCTAATTGTCAAGATTCTCCCATACAGACTGACTAAGCTGACAGTTTCTAATTAAAGCTGTTTATCATACATGTATGGTGCAAACAAGAACAGTTTAATTCATTTAGCCCAACTGGTTTGTACTACTGCACTGTAACTGACATTTTGTGTGGGAACTGTGATGAGCCCAGAACTTAGTTTTGCCAAATAAATAAATATTGCTATAAGCAAATACTTATTTCGTTTGCATTTTAGTTTGCATTTTTTTCACCGAAAAGCATTACCGGTCTAGATGTCAGTTTAGATATCAAAATCTAGACTGCTTTCAAACACCATTACAGCAAATCAAATTTGTGAATTCAGTAGTTCCCAGTCCTTGTGAGACACAACCATATAATACTAGTAATTTCTTTTTATTTACCTTTAACACAGAAAACAACAAAATATACACATGCATAACCTGATGCTGGTGGTGGTTGTAAATCCCTGAGAGTTCATATTAGACATCCTATGACAGGTAAGGGGTAAAAGTACAGAAAGTTTGGAACATGTCTTCCCTCAGTACACCTCCTGTCTCATGTGCATCTGTGAGAGGTTATAAAGTATGTTTACAAAGAGTAAAGATGAAAAGTTAGACCAGTTTCTCTTTTCAACTGCTAAAAATAAAATTTAAGTCCCAAGTTTGGGGGGTTAAATTTTAATTGTTATCACTCCCTGTCACTTCATAGAGATTTCATAGACAAATTGCCACCTTATTTGGACAGTCTCCAAGTGAGCGAAATAGTTACCAGTACAAAAGGTCTCATTAAAGGTAAGAAAAATGTGAATGTTGTCACAAGTTCTCAGTTAGTCATGGTGTATATTGTACATCATGTCAAGATTAATGTGTGTGTGAAAGACATAACATTATTTGATTTTTCAGGAGAAACTGATGTTTCAAAAATATGATCAGGGAAGTAAAGAATATTGCAGTACCAATGTATGGATGGCATATGCAGACACTAGGAGGAACTATTATTAACCAATTTTTATGCTTATGAATCCTTGTACTTGGATATTTGTGCCATTTCTTCACTGATAAAATCAAAGGCGCATGATGCAAAATTTTATTTTTTGAAGGGCAACTTAAAAATTGGTCTACAGTATACTGGACACTGGTCAGTGTTAAGGGAATGTAAAACTGTGTAAAGTAAACACTGTTAAAGATGTTCATGGTAATCTTTAATAATCTAAAATTTCAGAGGGTTGGAAAATATCATTTCATATCTCTGACAGGTGGAGGCATGATTTATGTACTAGATGGCTCATGCTCAATTTTGCACCTGCTAAAATTCAACTGGGAACATGATAATTTATACAAATTGATATAATTATATAGTCATCTATTGGTGCACAATGATCTAAAGCAATTACCTATGACTGTACAGTGTACTGTGTATATAAATTATGCTGTTTTTAGTTTGCCAGCATGTGATTGTTGAAGCACAAATTTACAAAATTAATTTAACATGCTCAGGACAACTTGTCATGTATGAACTGGCAGTTATCCTGACAAAGCCTGATATTTTTGGAAGCTCAACTAAGATACAATTGTATAGTAATTATATGTACAATCAAACATCGTGAATGGTTGTTTTAGTGCGACTCTGTAGTGTTGTCAGCAGTGCAATGTTCCAGTTTGAATTCTTGTTTAAAGGAACTTGCATTTGCTCTTGAAAGCATTGTCGCTAAGTTCATAACAGCTAGTTTGCATCTCAGGGAAGAGCGGCCTGCCATTGTCAAAGTTTGATAGGTGTAATATCCCTGGCCACTAGCATTTGATTCACTTCTGATGTTCAGTACACAACTAACAATTAAATAAACTGAATATCAATGAAAGGAATGTCATGGCATTCAAAGATTATACAGTTAAATTGCCTCTACGAATAACAGTGATCGCCAAATAGAAGCTTTAGTATGAACACAGCTGTACACCCCTTTTCCTATAAGGTGTTGTATGAATGTAGTGTACACATTGACAGCTTGGATTAAAACATTACAGATTGGGCGTTTAGACAACGGCATAATATGTTGTTCTCTCAGTATACATACTGCAACATTTTAGGCCACTAACTACAGTCGGTACTAGGTAGTTTCATAGTATACTGTAACATTTTAAGCCACTAACTACATTCGGTACTACATAATAACTAGCCTAAAATATATTCCTTATACCTACTAAAATTAAGCCAATAGTTATTGGCCTAAAATGTTACAGTATGTATTTACTCTGATAGCAAATTAAGCCAATAGTTATTGGCCTAAAATGTTACAGTATGTATGTGCTCTGGTCGGAAATTAAGCCAATAGTTATTGGCTTAAAATGTTACAGTATGTATGTACTATGGATGTAAATTAAGCCAATAGTTATTGGCCTAAAATGTTACAGTATGTATTTACTCTGATCGCAAATTAAGCCAATAGTTATTGGCTTAAAATGTTACAGTATGTACTTTATATCTGGTAGCAAATTAGGCCAATAGTTATCGGCCTAAAATGTTACAGTATGAATGTACTGTGGTCGCAAATTAAGCCAATAGTTATTGGCTTAAAATGTTACAGTATGTATGTACTGTGGTCGCAAATTAAGCCAATAGTTATTGGCCTAAAATGTTACAGTATGTACTTTATATCTGGTTGCAAATTAAGCCAATAGTTATCGGCCTAAAATGTTACAGTATGTACTTTATATCTGGTTGCAAATTAAGCCAATAGTTATTGGCCTAAAATGTTACAGTATGTCAGGTTGCAAATTAAGCCAATAGTTATTGGCCTAAAATGTTACAGTATGTACTTTATATCTGGTTGCAAATTAAGCCAATAGTTACTGGCCTAAAATGTTACAGTATGTACTTTTTATCTGGTTGCAAATTAAGCCAATAGTTATTGGCCTAAAATGTTACAGTATGTACTTTATATCTGGTTGCAAATTAAGCCAATAGTTATTGGCCTAAAATGTTACAGTATGTATTTACTGTAGTCGCGAATTAAGCCAATAGTTACTGGCCTAAAATGTTACAGTATGAATGTACTGTGGTCGGAAATTAAGCCAATAGTTAGTGGCCTAAAATGTTACAGTATGTATGTACTATGGTCGGAAATTAAGCCAATAGTTACTGGCCTAAAATGTTACAGTATGTATGTACTGTGGTCGGAAATTAAGCCAATAGTTACTGGCCTAAAATGTTACAGTATGTACTTTATATCTGGTTGCAAATTACCGGTAAGCCAATAGTTATTGGCCTAAATTGTTACAGTATGTAACTACTGTAGTCGCGAATTAAGCCAATAGTTACTGGCCTAAAATGTTACAGTATGTAACTACTGTAGTCGCGAATTAAGCCAATAGTTACTGGCCTAAAATGTTACAGTATGTAATAAGGATGGTTCCAAATTAAGCCGATAGTTATTGGCCTAAAATGTTACAGTATGTATTTACTGTGATCACAAATTAAGCCAATAGTTATTGGCCTAAAATGTCACAGTATGTATAATGTGGTCGCAAATTAAGCCAATAGTTATTGGCCTAAAATGTACATTATATATTTAATTATAATCCATCAAATCTTTTCGCTCGCGCGAGATTGGTCTAAACACGTTTCAAAACTGTTAGCATTGCGCAAAAGATTTGCAAGTCCGGTTTGTTCGAAGGCTGGATAACGCTATCCAGTGGATAGCGTGGTTTATTTTGTTAACACTTATCCACTGGATAGCGATTTACCCGGTGGATAGCGTTATCAGGCCGTTGAACAACCGTGGCCTGAAGGATAATAAACACGATAGTGTCCATTTTGTTCGAAAATATGCTCGGATATTTGTCCTTGGACATTATCTGTTCCTCGAAGCTTACAGTTTTCCTTGAGCTATGCCGTCGAAAAATTATTCACTTCTCGGAACAGATAATGTCCGCGGACAAATATCCTAGCTTATTTTCGCACCAAATGGAGACTATTGTTTATTTAGCCTGCGTAGCAAGCGTTTCCGTGGGGTTGGGGAGCAAAGAGAGACCAAGGAACAGAATTTTGCCTGCGCGAAATTGGGGCGAGAGCCAAAATAAGAAAGAGGGGGTGGGGGAGGGGAATGAAGGATCCAAATTAAGACGTTAGTTACTGGCCTGGGCCAGGTTGTTCGAAAGCCGGTTAACGTTAACCCAGGGTTAAATGTTAACTGAAGCATTACGTTTTCTGATTTAGAAATGTTTTTCGCCTCTAATGTTTGGTGTAGTTTGAGATTACTATAGCTCAAAACTGAAGGGCAAAATTCTGTTCCTTGGTCTCTCTTTGCTCCCCAACCCCACGGAAACGCTTGCTACGCAGGCTAAATAAACAATAGTCTCCATTTGGTGCGAAAATAAGCTAGGATATTTGTCCGCGGACATTATCTGTTCCGAGAAGTGAATAATTTTTCGACGGCATAGCTCAAGGAAAACTGTAAGCTTCGAGGAACAGATAATGTCCAAGGACAAATATCCGAGCATATTTTCGAACAAAATGGACACTATCGTGTTTATTATCCTTCAGGCCACGGTTGTTCAACGGCCTGATAACGCTATCCACCGGGTAAATCGCTATCCAGTGGATAAGTGTTAACAAAATAAACCACGCTATCCACTGGATAGCGTTATCCAGCCTTCGAACAAACCGGACTTGCAAATCTTTTGCGCAATGCTAACAGTTTTGAAACGTGTTTAGACCAATCTCGCGCGAGCGAAAAGATTTGATGGATTATAATTAAATATATAATGTACATTTTAGGCCAATAACTATTGGCTTAATTTGCGACCACATTATACATACTGTGACATTTTAGGCCAATAACTATTGGCTTAATTTGTGATCACAGTAAATACATACTGTAACATTTTAGGCCAATAACTATCGGCTTAATTTGGAACCATCCTTATTACATACTGTAACATTTTAGGCCAGTAACTATTGGCTTAATTCGCGACTACAGTAGTTACATACTGTAACATTTTAGGCCAGTAACTATTGGCTTAATTCGCGACTACAGTAGTTACATACTGTAACAATTTAGGCCAATAACTATTGGCTTACCGGTAATTTGCAACCAGATATAAAGTACATACTGTAACATTTTAGGCCAGTAACTATTGGCTTAATTTCCGACCACAGTACATACATACTGTAACATTTTAGGCCAGTAACTATTGGCTTAATTTCCGACCATAGTACATACATACTGTAACATTTTAGGCCACTAACTATTGGCTTAATTTCCGACCACAGTACATTCATACTGTAACATTTTAGGCCAGTAACTATTGGCTTAATTCGCGACTACAGTAAATACATACTGTAACATTTTAGGCCAATAACTATTGGCTTAATTTGCAACCAGATATAAAGTACATACTGTAACATTTTAGGCCAATAACTATTGGCTTAATTTGCAACCAGATAAAAAGTACATACTGTAACATTTTAGGCCAGTAACTATTGGCTTAATTTGCAACCAGATATAAAGTACATACTGTAACATTTTAGGCCAATAACTATTGGCTTAATTTGCAACCTGACATACTGTAACATTTTAGGCCAATAACTATTGGCTTAATTTGCAACCAGATATAAAGTACATACTGTAACATTTTAGGCCGATAACTATTGGCTTAATTTGCAACCAGATATAAAGTACATACTGTAACATTTTAGGCCAATAACTATTGGCTTAATTTGCGACCACAGTACATACATACTGTAACATTTTAAGCCAATAACTATTGGCTTAATTTGCGACCACAGTACATTCATACTGTAACATTTTAGGCCGATAACTATTGGCCTAATTTGCTACCAGATATAAAGTACATACTGTAACATTTTAAGCCAATAACTATTGGCTTAATTTGCGATCAGAGTAAATACATACTGTAACATTTTAGGCCAATAACTATTGGCTTAATTTACATCCATAGTACATACATACTGTAACATTTTAAGCCAATAACTATTGGCTTAATTTCCGACCAGAGCACATACATACTGTAACATTTTAGGCCAATAACTATTGGCTTAATTTGCTATCAGAGTAAATACATACTGTAACATTTTAGGCCAATAACTATTGGCTTAATTTTAGTAGGTATAAGGAATATATTTTAGGCTAGTTATTATGTAGTACCGAATGTAGTTAGTGGCTTAAAATGTTACAGTATACTATGAAACTACCTAGTACCGACTGTAGTTAGTGGCCTAAAATGTTGCAGTATGTATACTGAGAGAACAACATATTATGCCGTTGTCTAAACGCCCAATCTGTAATGTTTTAATCCAAGCTGTCAATGTGTACACTACATTCATACAACACCTTATAGGAAAAGGGGTGTACAGCTGTGTTCATACTAAAGCTTCTATTTGGCGATCACTGTTATTCGTAGAGGCAATTTAACTGTATAATCTTTGAATGCCATGACATTCCTTTCATTGATATTCAGTTTATTTAATTGTTAGTTGTGTACTGAACATCAGAAGTGAATCAAATGCTAGTGGCCAGGGATATTACACCTATCAAACTTTGACAATGGCAGGCCGCTCTTCCCTGAGATGCAAACTAGCTGTTATGAACTTAGCGACAATGCTTTCAAGAGCAAATGCAAGTTCCTTTAAACAAGAATTCAAACTGGAACATTGCACTGCTGACAACACTACAGAGTCGCACTAAAACAACCATTCACGATGTTTGATTGTACATATAATTACTATACAATTGTATCTTAGTTGAGCTTCCAAAAATATCAGGCTTTGTCAGGATAACTGCCAGTTCATACATGACAAGTTGTCCTGAGCATGTTAAATTAATTTTGTAAATTTGTGCTTCAACAATCACATGCTGGCAAACTAAAAACAGCATAATTTATATACACAGTACACTGTACAGTCATAGGTAATTGCTTTAGATCATTGTGCACCAATAGATGACTATATAATTATATCAATTTGTATAAATTATCATGTTCCCAGTTGAATTTTAGCAGGTGCAAAATTGAGCATGAGCCATCTAGTACATAAATCATGCCTCCACCTGTCAGAGATATGAAATGATATTTTCCAACCCTCTGAAATTTTAGATTATTAAAGATTACCATGAACATCTTTAACAGTGTTTACTTTACACAGTTTTACATTCCCTTAACACTGACCAGTGTCCAGTATACTGTAGACCAATTTTTAAGTTGCCCTTCAAAAAATAAAATTTTGCATCATGCGCCTTTGATTTTATCAGTGAAGAAATGGCACAAATATCCAAGTACAAGGATTCATAAGCATAAAAATTGGTTAATAATAGTTCCTCCTAGTGTCTGCATATGCCATCCATACATTGGTACTGCAATATTCTTTACTTCCCTGATCATATTTTTGAAACATCAGTTTCTCCTGAAAAATCAAATAATGTTATGTCTTTCACACACACATTAATCTTGACATGATGTACAATATACACCATGACTAACTGAGAACTTGTGACAACATTCACATTTTTCTTACCTTTAATGAGACCTTTTGTACTGGTAACTATTTCGCTCACTTGGAGACTGTCCAAATAAGGTGGCAATTTGTCTATGAAATCTCTATGAAGTGACAGGGAGTGATAACAATTAAAATTTAACCCCCCAAACTTGGGACTTAAATTTTATTTTTAGCAGTTGAAAAGAGAAACTGGTCTAACTTTTCATCTTTACTCTTTGTAAACATACTTTATAACCTCTCACAGATGCACATGAGACAGGAGGTGTACTGAGGGAAGACATGTTCCAAACTTTCTGTACTTTTACCCCTTACCTGTCATAGGATGTCTAATATGAACTCTCAGGGATTTACAACCACCACCAGCATCAGGTTATGCATGTGTATATTTTGTTGTTTTCTGTGTTAAAGGTAAATAAAAAGAAATTACTAGTATTATATGGTTGTGTCTCACAAGGACTGGGAACTACTGAATTCACAAATTTGATTTGCTGTAATGGTGTTTGAAAGCAGTCTAGATTTTGATATCTAAACTGACATCTAGACCGGTAATGCTTTTCGGTGAAAAAAATGCAAACTAAAATGCAAACGAAATAAGTATTTGCTTATAGCAATATTTATTTATTTGGCAAAACTAAGTTCTGGGCTCATCACAGTTCCCACACAAAATGTCAGTTACAGTGCAGTAGTACAAACCAGTTGGGCTAAATGAATTAAACTGTTCTTGTTTGCACCATACATGTATGATAAACAGCTTTAATTAGAAACTGTCAGCTTAGTCAGTCTGTATGGGAGAATCTTGACAATTAGGCCATGTGTGCACACCTCACTGTTTTCAGTATGTACTCATGATCTCCCTTAAGTTTCTCTCATATAGACCTCCTACTCGGTTAAAAAGAGCAGGGTAATCAAAGATTATGAGTGTGTTCTACACCTCTGATATTAGACTTACAGTAAATAGCTGTCTGTGGCTGAAATTTTATATTTGTGAACAGGTGAAAATTTACAGACAGGTATAATATAATGACAAAGGCTAATATTTTTTTCGTGCAGTGGTTAGCATTTTGTGATAAATAATGGTCTCTAGGTTGCAAAAGTACAGGTTCCAGAGATATTTGACTGGCCTGACAAATGCATGTATAGTTAGGAGGCTCGGAAGGCTTTTTTGTTGCTGTAGTGTTTGTAAAACGATGGAAGTTTAAAAAGAAGGATATTTAATGGTGTGGGTAAACTATAAGTCTCCTTGCAACTCTATTGTTGTGCTATACTTTAAGGGTACTTGTGATGTCATATCAGTTACCATGGCAATGCACAAGGTCCAGGAAAACATTCTATAAATTTCAGTTTTTGTAAATTGTCTCAAAAACTACATGTAATTGGGTGACCTTACATTTTTATTCCTTTGTTGGAAAGCTTCCTAAATTGTTTGACTTTTCAAACAGTATGGAAAAAGGAAACCCATTTTATGGCTTACAGAAAATTCCCCGAAACTTTAAATTTATATTCGAAGTGCCATCATGAATGGTACTGTACATGTATGCAAAAATTAAACTGAAGACAGTTAACTGGGCAAAATTTTGAGCTAAAAACAAATGTTTTCCACAGATTTTATTTCCGGTGCGTGCAATTTTATGCAGCATTTATCTTTCAGTGTGCTGATTTGATTCATTCAGTTGACATGTGCATCGATCTTAGTTTTGGCGTGTGTAGACTGCACATGCCTAGCCTGCGTAGGAGCCGTTGTAGCAGCGGTTTCCTTTCGTTTTCCAGGAGGAGATCAAACAAACGAGCGAGCGAATGAGCACGCCTGGGGTGAGTAAAAAATTGGGGAAAAGTGGGGAGGGTGAGGGAGAAGGGGGTGGGGGTGGGAAGAAAAGGAATTGACTGCAGTCAATCCCAAACATTTTACCGAACTCAGTTCACCCACGAACAGGGAGCAATAGTGCATTTTGATTGGTTATTAGCCCGTCAATCAAAATGACATCAGAAATTTGTTTTTCATGCATAATCTGACACCCGGAACACAGCAAGATCAAAATAGATATGGTCGAGTCTGAAGGGGCGTTCGAAGGGGTCTTTAAATTTTCTGTTCAGGAAATGTCGAAAGACCTTCCGCAAAACCGCAAACTCGTCATTCCAAAGCCGGAGCAAGAAGCTGCCATTAGAGACTAATCCGTGGACAGGGTGTCCTTGCAATCCATTTATCAAATACTCGTGGGCGACTACATGGTTACTGCGGTTATTTGCAAGTTGCTTCACAGAT
This sequence comes from Platygyra sinensis, assembly GCA_019787425.1. Taxonomy (NCBI): domain Eukaryota; kingdom Metazoa; phylum Cnidaria; class Anthozoa; order Scleractinia; family Merulinidae; genus Platygyra; species Platygyra sinensis. The sequence continues at coordinate 513 of JAHPZR010040876.1, read as the reverse complement.
ATGTTTTAAAGTCTTTGAGTACCCTGAGTATTGACTTTCAAGGGAAAAGGTTTGATACATTTCAGGAACATGTATCGTGAAAGCTTTTGTGCCGCTGGCTGGTTGATTCAGTCGAACTGTCAAGCACGGAACCTTCCTACTTCTCACAACATCACTGACATTTTTGTCGGGTTTTTCATCATAGCAGACCGCTATTACTTAGAGAAAGCTATATATTTGTACATAGACGTTGGTTTCTTCCATCAATTTGACCGTAACTTATGTATCTCCTTTTTCCAAACTTCGTTTTTTTTTTAACGAACAATGACAGACGCAGCAATGAAAAGGAGGCCTATTTACGCATACTATTTGCTTTTAGCGGACTCTTTTAAGCCCATCCTGGGCACTTGTCAAAAGAAAGTTAATAATCATTGGCTCTCATGTGACAGTTGGCACCCCAAGGGTGCACGGCATGTTTGGGGGCATTCGGTAAAATGTCTGAGATTGATTGCAGACGTTTTCTTCGCTCGCCTC
>JAHPZR010040874.1:0-20613 GCA_019787425.1 Platygyra sinensis | reverse complement strand
GGAGAAGTGTCTTATTTATTTATCTTCTACAACATCACAATTTCTGAGCTTCTTCCACTGGAATTTTTTCAATTTTTTTTTTAATTCCGTGGCAGTGAAACGATCTATTTTTGTTCTTTGGTCTCCCGTGTCCCCCGTGGGTAAGGGGGAGGGGACGGCTGACATTCTCAGATAACAGTAGTCTTTGTTTTGCCGGTTCTTTGTGTGATGCAAGGAGGAGAAAATAAATAAAAGCACGCAACGTTTCGAAAGGCTTTTAAAGCAAAAGCCAGAGACTCGAAAGTCGGATCGCTTGAAAATATACGATAAACGCGATTTTAAGACTTTCTTTTATCCAACTGACTGAAATTTTAAGCAAACAACAAACTATGAAAGCTTACTTACCTTTTTGCTGTTGCTTCATGGCGGTGTTTGTAAAAAGCAACCGGTATCTTCATCCACATTTTGTGAGAGCACAACTCATGAAGTAGTTGGCATATCTATACGGCGATTCGCTGTGGCTTTTGCAACAGGGGTCGAAATCCCTGCCACGTGAGTGAGCGCCCCATCGGTTTGTTGTTGTTATAGTTTTTTTAATATAGACTCAATCGATCAAAACACTGTGATCAAGGCCACTTAGTAGCCTCTTAACCTCTTAAATGCATTCTCGTTAAATACACCAGAATCTGGAAAATGCTGAAGAAATGTCGCAAACGACGAAACCACGATTTCATCTTCTGAGAAAGCCTTCCCTTGAAACGCGGCACCATCAACTGTGCGAAGAGTGCTGCGCTTTACCCTCACGACATCGTCTGGAAAGCGCCCCGGTAACTTATTACGAGAGAAATAATCATTTTGCCGCACTCTCGTCACAAGCTTTTCTATTAAGAACTTACCACGTTTTGTTAGGATCTAACAACTGAGCACTTTCGACCCAAGCTAGAGAAGAGCAAAGATCCCGGCCTTGGAGACGTTTAACCGCGCGAATTTCACTGATTTGACCTTCGACTCATTGTTCTCAAGTTACTGTGAGATATGTACGTGGGTCATGAGATACATCAGTCGTCTATCTTTCATTTGATCTAGTATGTTAGTCCTATTTTAATCCTAATTGATTCCGGTAATCTCTCTGTTGACAGAAATTTAATCACGTCGTAAACCGCAACCTAATTAATTCGGAAATCGAGTACTTCCAGTTCAGACCTACTTGCGTCTCATCATGGATAGGCATATGACGGGGCCACTCTTATAAGCCTGGTGGTTTCTTGGGGTCTCCTCGCCACAATTATTGTTACAGTAATATTCATCCCTCGTTTCTTACATATAAACGACTTACTCTCATTATTGATTGTCTTGTAATATTATTGTGTGGCAAATAAACATTCATTCATTCATTCATTCATTCATTCATTCATTCATTCATTCATTCATTCATTCATTCATTCATTCATTCATTCATTCATTCAACTAGAAGTATTTCATTTCTTAGGTAAACAGACACAACAAATGTGTGGTACGCTCAACTCTGCTATCGATAGCCTGTTTATTTCTTGTTACAAAAAAGGCTCTCTTTTTAACGATGTTATGAAATAAATATATTTATTATACAGACAAGACTGTTTTACTGGTAATTACACCCCTACGATAATTCATACTAAACTTTTTCTGTATTCTTTATATCGTAACTGCTTAGGATGTTAACGATCTCATTTCCCGCTTTTCACGGTTGCTTGTGCAAACAGTCAGTTTGTCTAAAATGAAAATTACAAGGTGGCTTAAACATATAAATGTTATTTCCGCGTGTTAAAAAAAGGTATTTAACAACCATAAAATAGAATCCATGTCTTCGCGCCACCGTTCGTGTTACATCGTCTGGACTCGGACTGTTTTAAGCCACCTTAAATAGAGATGATCGCCAAAGAGCCAATAATGCGGTTTTACTTCAGTTTTCGCATGTACTTAATATGTTAGAATAATTGGAAAAAGCACTGAGATAAAACGAATAGCGAAAGAGCCGATACAAAAGACCGAAAAATGCACAACAGCTAACCAATGACTCCTAAACAAAGAAAGAACATTCCCTTGTGAACTGGTTCACCAGGACAGAACTGCGAAAGTACTACCCCTTTGGTGATATCTATTTAAATTGGGTGCTGGTTTGTTCACCTATTTTTTTGTGTCGAAAGCGATAGCGATGCCAGCACGCAAGAGTGGGCGTGTAAAGCAAGACGCATGGGCGCCTGAGAAAAATACTTTTCCGCGCGACCTGGAGGAACTCAAGACAAAATACAAGGTCTATGCACAGACGAATGAGGTGCTTAATGACATGAAAATCGTTCACTCGATAAGGTGTCGAGTCAGCCACGAGTTTTGAAAAATCGTGACCGACTCGAAACCGCGTTGAGCCAGTTACGGACCAGTGCTGTTTGGCTATGCAATTGCCGAAACAGGAATTTCATTTGCATGTTCTTTCTTCGACCTTCTTTGTGTGACCTTCAGATCTACATTTTACTTAAAATAGAATTCCGCTTGCTGGATTCAAACGTAATAATTTCAGTTCTGCATGGCCGTCAGACGCCGCTCTCTCAGCAAACCTTTAAGTGAAAGAGTAGAGTCAATAATGGACTGTGTATGGAAAATGACAAAATGATTGAGACGAAGGGACATTCTTCATTTCTCTTTTTTCTGAAAGGTAAGTGCAACTCAATTTCAAGTCGTCAACAAATTTATCGCCAGTCATGCAAATCTCTTCACTTGTGCTTCATGTAGCTACGTACACTCGCCTAATGTGGGAAAGTTAAACAGTCGCTTTAGCCCTCATGATCTCTGTGCAGAATAGCAAGCTTTTTTAATCAAGGCCGAGCTACCTAAAGCCAAAGAATGATTTCGATATCTTTTAAGATCTTCCAACGAGCACCGCATAGTACTGACAAGAGAATGACCGAGCACAGAAATGAACAATTGAAAGTAAATCGTGATTTTTAAGAAGATTGCGACATTCTGTAAATTAAAAGACATGTTTCGATTTTGCGAACATCATCGTCAGTTACAGAATATTTGAAGAACCGTTAGGACCATAACAACTAGGCGAAACACGCATAATTAATTATGATTAAGAGACAAAAATTGATTACATATTTGTGTGAGTTACAAAGTGTTTGAGAGAATTTCAAGCCTAAAGCGTAAGCGTCAGGTTGACGTAATGAACTTGTTCGTTTAAATTAGGCCTTTCCCAATTTAACAGTGTAAAATAATAAAACTTGAAACTTGAAACTTATGCATAGCCTCCTTAAGTTTAAGTTGAAATTTAGTAGGTACATAATTACGTATTTGAATTTTTACGAGTTGCATTGCTCCACCGAATCGCGACCGTGGCAGTTTCTGAGTTGTTTTAGTCAGTTGATTCATAGACAATGACTTTCTTCCCGCAGGTTGACCTGAACAATTCAGCGTTGATCACAACTGACGCCTAAATTTATCTCAATAACATTATAAGCTTTACTAACGTATTTCGACGTTTCGATGTCTCCCACATCATTATCAAGAATAAAAATCGTTGAATGTCAAAGTCGGTAACAAACGATTGAAGATTCGATCTATCAATAACGTTAACAGCCAGTGTTTTTAACTCGCTAAAAGTGCAGGACGGGATCATAATTCGCCGCTGATAATTTCCGTAGTTGAAATAAATAATTACTCCCAAGGACATGAAAAACTTGAAATCATGCTTGATTTCTGGGGAATGACGTTTCGATAATTACGCGGCTCACAGAATTAAATCTGCAAATGACAGTGACTTGAAGGATCTGAAGGGACAAAACATATTGCCTAGAATATCTTAAGAAGGCCATTTTGATCTTGGTTAGGAAAAGTTAGGCTCGAACAGCTCCTGTCAGTCTTTTGCTGCATTGGAAACTACACTTGCAATTGCTGAATTAAGTAATTAAGCAAAAAGCATACTTTTAGTAGTTATGCTTGCTAACATTTAATGTATATGACTATGAAGTAGAATAATTCGAATTTATCTTTTAGCAGAAAAGTAGATGTATTATGTATAACCATCGCATTTCTTTAAAGTTCTTTTTAGTGAAACTTGCAAAACGTGATCCACTAACTCAACAAAATCTTCATGCCAATTTGCATGACTTCAGACTATTTTTTCGAATGGTTAAGAACTTATTTTATTGACCCTGTAAGAAATTCCAAAATGCGTGAATCAGAAGTTTGCCGAGTTGGTTTGGAAGCCTTGGCAAGGTGTAGACCTTGGTCAACTAAATTACAGTGTGACAACTCCTACCAAGGCCACTTAACTAAAGGAAATTCTTTCCAAAATTCTCCGCAAATTGATCACTGGCATGCATTTTAATTCAGAAAAAGTTTTACAATAGTCTTTGTCACGTACAGCTTGATTTCATCGATAATTTGATAACTCGCTTTTTGTATGTAACGTGCTTGAGATATTAAATTCAATGTTGGTCTGATGGAATGGTTTAACGTGAAATAAAATCACCCGAAAAGTTTGTTTAAAGACTAGCTTGAAGTGGCATGTGCTTACAAGCAAATCAAACTGCGCGATGCTTTAAGACAAGGAAATTTTCCGCTGTAAGGCGGACTATTTAATGAAATCAAACAAATTGAAGCCTGGCAAATTAGAAAACATCTTTGCGCTGTTCATACTCAAGTGGTTGCTTTTATTTCGCCACGAAGGATAAAAAAATCAATATCTTTACGGCATAAGCACCACTACTGACGTGCCACGGATGACTAGACTAGAACTTCCGGCCCGCTTTCTATGAAAGCCTTGTGACGTAAACTCTGGTCTTTGTGTCATAAGCGATATCAACATTTTAAGAGTCCTTACGGAATTCGTCTGTTATGGGTGCTCAGTAAGAAACATGAAGTGAATGCACTTTCAAAATAAGTATGAAAAAATCGGTCAATGCTTAGCATGCGTATATCGAGTAATGGATGCACGCGGAAAGTTTGGAATGCACGAGAGAAGCGGAAGCCAGTTGCTCGAGGAGTAGCAGAGAGCAAGGCGTCTTAAGTGCTATTCAAATTTTGATGCATCTCGCATCATTATCAAGAATAAAAATCGTTGAATGTCAAAGTCGGTAACAAAATATTGACTATTCGATCTATCAATAACGATTATAGCCAGCCTGTGTTGAACTCGCTAAAAGTGTAGGACGAGATCATAATTCGCCTGATCAGTAATTTCCGTAGTTCAAAATAATTCCAAACTTTCGAACTAATAGCAGACAAGAAATAACTTTCAGATAGAAACACACAATTTTAAATTTGCAAAGCATGTTTCGGATGATCAACATCCATCGTCAGTTGTGAATACAAGTAAACCGCTGGTCGGTGTTATATAAAGATAGCTAATAAAATGTATGAATACTAATTAAATAACAACGTGATCATCCGAAACATGTTTTGTAAATTTAAAATTGTGTGTTTCTATCTGAAAGTTCAAAATAAATAATTTCACTCAAGGAGATGAAACTTGAAATATGCTTGATCATGGCGAATAACGTTTCGATAATTGCGCGGCTCGCAGAATTAAATCTACAAATAACAGTGACCTAAAGGATCTGAACGGACAAAACATATTGCCTAGAATATTTTTAGAAGGCCATTTTGATCTTGGTTAGGAAAAGTTAAGCTCGAACAGCTCCTGTTAGTTTTCTGCTGCATTGGAAACTATACTTGCAATTCAGTGCTGAATTAAATAATTAAGCAAAAAGCATACTTTTAGTAGTAATGCTCGCTAACATTTTTAAATGTATATGACTATGAAGTGGAAGAATATGAATTTATCTTTTAGCAGAAAAGTAGATGTATTATGTATAAAGATTGATAACCATCGGGTTTCTTAAAGTTCTTTTGTTGTGTATGTTTGAATGCGTTTAACGTCATCAAAACTTGCAAAACGTGATCTGCTAACTCGGCAAAATCTTCATGCCTATTTGCATGACTTCAGACTACTACTTTTTTATTTCATTGACCCTGTAAGAAATTTCAAAATCTCATTCCATTCGAAGCTCTGAAATCTGAAATTTGGCTTACCCCGCCTCGATTAGCTTTTTCTAGCTATTTGCGGGTAAGGCCATCCACTAACTATTATATTTGGTTTAATAAAGTTGTTGTTTTTGTTGTTGTATCTGCTAACTCAGCAAAACTGTTGATTCATATATACTCATGCCAATTTGCTTTACTGCTTTTTTCGAATGGTTAAAAATTTAATTTATTGACTCTGTAAGTCAGTCCAAAATGAAAATTAAAAAAGTTTTTTTACTAATGACCATTTGCAAAGTATTTATTCTGACGTCATGGGTTTCTCAAAATTCTTGAGCTAGCTTGAACGGTTATAAGAAACCGTCGACTGGAATCAGAAGTTTGCTGAGTTGGCTTTATAGAAGGCTTGGCCAGGTGTAGTTTTTTGGTCAACTAGGTTACTAAAGAAACTCGTTGCACATTGACCACTGGAATTTTGATTAAAAGTTTTTAAATAGTTTCTAACCAAATGACCACAAATATGTTGTGTATATCACAGATGTACAGCTTGATTTCATCGATAAATCCCTCTTTGTATGTAACGTGCTTGAAATTAAATTGAATATTGGTCTGATGGAATGATTTAACATGAAATAAAATCAGCCGAGAAGTTTGTTTAAAGACTTGAAATGGAATGTGCTTACAAGCAAATCAAACCCCTAATCGTGTGGCGTGATGTTTTAATTAAGACAAAGAAATGTTCCGCTTTAAGGCAGACAATGAAATGAAACAACATAAACTGTAGCCTAGAAAATCAAAAAAATTGCGCTGTTCATGTTTAAGCTGTTGCTTTTATTTCGCCACGAAGAAAGAAAAAGAAACAATACCTTTACGGCATAAGCAGCACCACTGACTTGCCACGGATGATTTGACTAGAACTTCTGGCCCGCCGCGCTTTTTTTAAAAGCCTTGTGACGTAAACTCTAATTTTGTGTCATAAGCGATATCAACATTTTAAGAGTTCTTACGGAATTCGTCTGTTATGGGCGCTCAGTAAGAAACATTAAGGCCCCGTCCACACTAATCCGTTTTCAAACGAAAACAGAGCTGTTTTGCTCCGTTTTCAAAAAGATTTGCGTCCACACTTATCGTTTTCGTATCGTTTTCGCCCGTCCACACTACAACGCCGTATCCGTTTTGAAAACGCTTTTATACCCTCAGTGCGCATGCTCAAGTGAACTCGACGCATGCACATTTCAATATATCCGCCCGCGAAAGTGGCGCCATTCTTGATACTCACGGTCGAGTGGTCTGGCCGCCCCTTCGTGTCTAATTTGATGACGTCATCGCTTTCAGATAGCATCGTTTTCTCCGTCCACACTAGAAAACAGCGTTTTCAAAAAGCATCGTTTTCAAATCGCTCCACTCTGAAGAGCGTTTTCGAATGACTCCGTTTTCGGGGATCGTTTTCGGCGTTGTAGTGTGCACGATAGCCGTATCCGGAGCAAAACAGCTTCGTTTTCGTTTGAAAACGGATTAGTGTGGACGGGGCCTAAGTGAATGCACTTTCAAAATAAGTATGAAGAATTGGTTCATGTTCATGCGTATGTCGAGTAATGGATGTACGCTGAAAGTTTGGACAGCTCCGTCGAGAGAAGCCTTAGAGAGAAGCCTTTGTAGTTCATTCCTGTCGTGATTTATAGTCTTTTATTTGAAGCTTACAAATTGGTTTATTTTTATTTTTATTTTTTTTCTTCCTGCACAACTCGCCTCGACTAGCTTACGCTATATGCGAGTTGTGCATGTTCTCCGTTTTAAGTGTTATTATTAATAAAGTTTATTTGTTGTTGTTGTTGTTGTTGTAGAGTTGCTCGAGGAGCAGCAGAGAGCAAGTATAGCTTCTTGAGTGCTCTCCAAATTTCCCAAGTGCATTGACGTCAAGGCCGTTGTTATCGTAATTTATTTTCAAGAACAGTTTTTCAAAAAAAATTCGTTTGTCAAGTTGGTTTAAAGGGTCTAGATTTTTGGCCAAGTACCGGCGGTACGTCTCTTCCGACTGAGGCTACTTGTAATGAGCAAATTATTTTAAATTGACCACCCGCATTTTAAAGAATTAAGATTTCAGCAGAACATTTGAGTAATAGTGGCAAAAAAACCTCATGGCATGGTATTATTTTGAACACAGTTAAGAAGACGTTATTGAGACTTAAGCTCTCAAGCTGATCCCGCGAGAGAAAATTGAACCTGAAGTTTTCAATATTTCACTTAAAACAGACATTTCGCTGTTGTGAAAATCGCAAAAATACAAGCTTTAATCATTCTTACGAGGTTTCACGTTTACTTTCTCGAGGAATGTTTGAGAATTTAATCACGGGGTCACTTGGAGAAATGAACCAAAGTGAGTTGTTTAGACTGGCAGTATTCCAAAAGTTGCCGTGCTGAGTGGATTTTTGGTAAATAATCCTTGCACTTATTGCTCGAACTTTCAGAAGAATCTGTGAAATATAGTTACTTATCCAAATGACCTAAAATTAAATCGGTCGCTTTTGTTATGTACAGCTTGATCTGTTCTTAAAATGTTGCTAATCTCCACCATGTTTAATCGTTAAATTAATGTAGAAAACGTTGTCGAACTTTCAGCAGAATCTGTCTAAACATAGTTACTTATCCAAATGACCTAAAATTAAATCGGTCGCTTTTGTCATGTACAACTTGATCTGTTCTTAGAATGTTGCTAATCTCCACCATTTTTAATCGTTAAATAAATGTAGAAAATTTTGTCGAGCGGCATTGGTTAGGGTAGTCGTACTGTAAGTCCATTTTGAAAGAGAAGTGATTGTGGATTGCGTCGACGCAAACTACCGTGACAATTAACACTTAAATTACCACTGAAGCAACATGTCTGAGCCTTTCTTGTCATGTTATTTGTTCCCAAAGCAGTTTATCGTATCTGCCAAAACACATCCTTGCATAAGAATGGACTCATTACACTTGATCACACCAATTTCCTTGCTTGCCCTCTCTGGTTTCCCCTCTTTACTTGGATATTGGCCCACAGAGGCTATTATTCCACGCTTCTGTGGAGCTGTTTCAATTCGACGTCGTGTCAAACAGCCTAGGCGTAAAGGTGGTGGGAAAAGACGTTATCCTTTAATGGCCGAACAAAAGAAGATTGCTTTTCTACATGCATGGCTTTTTCAGACCGGTAAGTTACAGAAGCATGAGTAGATGCTTTCTCAGGTAGGCAGACTATTGCCGGAACTGAGAAGTTAGCACTAAAGGAATTGAGCGCTTCGCGAGAAAAGTTACATGATGTGGAAATTGTGCAATGAAATGCATATTTTTAGTTCTTTTCTGCTCAAGGCGAAAAGTAAACTAAACGATAACTGAAAACTGAATATGGTTCATAGTATCCTTATCTTACAGACTTTGTCGCAGCGAGAATAAACATACAGTTGTTGTATAAATACTACTTTATATGTACAAATACCAGACGTCTAGATAGAAGGTAGTGGAATTAAGATATTCTTCTCAATATGAATGTTTCATTTTATATATCAGTTTTTAAAAGGCTACCAATATTCCTAAGGTAAAAGAGCAAAAAACATGTACAAGTTCTCGAGCCTATCAAGCAATTAGCTAACCCACCCACGGTATAGGACGGCAAACAACTTAATTTATGATAGTATACAAGTAGAATAACTCCTACTTTGCACATTAATCCAAACGTGATTATGACTTCTTTCGGGAAAAATCAAATCAAAGGCACAAAATTCTGTATAGATTACACTGAAAGTTACAAGAAACAGTCGCATGTAGTCAAAATATATTAGTAACCATCATGAGTAATGACATGTTGAATAGTGCGTGTGGCGACCTTTGCACAAAAGTAACCTTAAATGTTTGCCTCAAGTTTGAAACAAAATAATATCAGGAGGCCCAGTTTTGCTTAAGTTGAATAATTTTCATACTTCGTATTGGCAATAAGAATATTTATCCAGGGATATTATATTCGTAAAGACTTTTCCACTCTTTTTCAATCTTTCATCAACCTTCATATGTCGGTCCTCCAGTTAGAAACATTTGTGCTTTCAATATACAGCTGTGTTTTATATTATATCAGATCTAAGATAAATTTGGAAGACTTACAGTATTATGTTTGTAAATAGTTAGCATCTGCAACATATGTAGGCAATACATTGGAGGGACACAGCTGGGAAGGACTGTTCTCAGTATGTACGGGGCTAAACCGCTCTTTAATTCTCTAATTAAATTATTCGCAAAAGTCAACTTTCTAGAGTTGTTTTTTGCTCAATGCTCTTCCATGTTCGAATCTGTGGTTTAACTATATAGCATAAACCGGCCACGTTACTTCATAGAGAATTAAAGAGCGGTTTAGCCCCGTACATACTGAGAACAGTCCTTCCCAGCTGTGTCCCTCCAATGTATTGCCTACATATGTTGCAGATGCTAACTATTTACAAACATAATACTGTAAGTCTTCCAAATTTATCTTAGATCTGATATAATATAAAACACAGCTGTATATTGAAAGCACAAATGTTTCTAACTGGAGGACCGACATATGAAGGTTGATGAAAGATTGAAAAAGAGTGGAAAAGTCTTTACGAATATAATATCCCTGGATAAATATTCTTATTGCCAATACGAAGTATGAAAATTATTCAACTTAAGCAAAACTGGGCCTCCTGATATTATTTTGTTTCAAACTTGAGGCAAACATTTAAGGTTACTTTTGTGCAAAGGTCGCCACACGCACTATTCAACATGTCATTACTCATGATGGTTACTAATATATTTTGACTACATGCGACTGTTTCTTGTAACTTTCAGTGTAATCTATACAGAATTTTGTGCCTTTGATTTGATTTTTCCCGAAAGAAGTCATAATCACGTTTGGATTAATGTGCAAAGTAGGAGTTATTCTACTTGTATACTATCATAAATTAAGTTGTTTGCCGTCCTATACCGTGGGTGGGTTAGCTAATTGCTTGATAGGCTCGAGAACTTGTACATGTTTTTTGCTCTTTTACCTTAGGAATATTGGTAGCCTTTTAAAAACTGATATATAAAATGAAACATTCATATTGAGAAGAATATCTTAATTCCACTACCTTCTATCTAGACGTCTGGTATTTGTACATATAAAGTAGTATTTATACAACAACTGTATGTTTATTCTCGCTGCGACAAAGTCTGTAAGATAAGGATACTATGAACCATATTCAGTTTTCAGTTATCGTTTAGTTTACTTTTCGCCTTGAGCAGAAAAGAACTAAAAATATGCATTTCATTGCACAATTTCCACATCATGTAACTTTTCTCGCGAAGCGCTCAATTCCTTTAGTGCTAACTTCTCAGTTCCGGCAATAGTCTGCCTACCTGAGAAAGCATCTACTCATGCTTCTGTAACTTACCGGTCTGAAAAAGCCATGCATGTAGAAAAGCAATCTTCTTTTGTTCGGCCATTAAAGGATAACGTCTTTTCCCACCACCTTTACGCCTAGGCTGTTTGACACGACGTCGAATTGAAACAGCTCCACAGAAGCGTGGAATAATAGCCTCTGTGGGCCAATATCCAAGTAAAGAGGGGAAACCAGAGAGGGCAAGCAAGGAAATTGGTGTGATCAAGTGTAATGAGTCCATTCTTATGCAAGGATGTGTTTTGGCAGATACGATAAACTGCTTTGGGAACAAATAACATGACAAGAAAGGCTCAGACATGTTGCTTCAGTGGTAATTTAAGTGTTAATTGTCACGGTAGTTTGCGTCGACGCAATCCACAATCACTTCTCTTTCAAATGGACTTACAGTACGACTACCCTAACCAATGCCGCTCGACAAAATTTTCTACATTTATTTAACGATTAAAAATGGTGGAGATTAGCAACATTCTAAGAACAGATCAAGTTGTACATGACAAAAGCGACCGATTTAATTTTAGGTCATTTGGATAAGTAACTATGTTTAGACAGATTCTGCTGAAAGTTCGACAACGTTTTCTACATTAATTTAACGATTAAACATGGTGGAGATTAGCAACATTTTAAGAACAGATCAAGCTGTACATAACAAAAGCGACCGATTTAATTTTAGGTCATTTGGATAAGTAACTATATTTCACAGATTCTTCTGAAAGTTCGAGCAATAAGTGCAAGGATTATTTACCAAAAATCCACTCAGCACGGCAACTTTTGGAATACTGCCAGTCTAAACAACTCACTTTGGTTCATTTCTCCAAGTGACCCCGTGATTAAATTCTCAAACATTCCTCGAGAAAGTAAACGTGAAACCTCGTAAGAATGATTAAAGCTTGTATTTTTGCGATTTTCACAACAGCGAAATGTCTGTTTTAAGTGAAATATTGAAAACTTCAGGTTCAATTTTCTCTCGCGGGATCAGCTTGAGAGCTTAAGTCTCAATAACGTCTTCTTAACTGTGTTCAAAATAATACCATGCCATGAGGTTTTTTTGCCACTATTACTCAAATGTTCTGCTGAAATCTTAATTCTTTAAAATGCGGGTGGTCAATTTAAAATAATTTGCTCATTACAAGTAGCCTCAGTCGGAAGAGACGTACCGCCGGTACTTGGCCAAAAATCTAGACCCTTTAAACCAACTTGACAAACGAATTTTTTTGAAAAACTGTTCTTGAAAATAAATTACGATAACAACGGCCTTGACGTCAATGCACTTGGGAAATTTGGAGAGCACTCAAGAAGCTATACTTGCTCTCTGCTGCTCCTCGAGCAACTCTACAACAACAACAACAACAACAAATAAACTTTATTAATAATAACACTTAAAACGGAGAACATGCACAACTCGCATATAGCGTAAGCTAGTCGAGGCGAGTTGTGCAGGAAGAAAAAAAATAAAAATAAAAATAAACCAATTTGTAAGCTTCAAATAAAAGACTATAAATCACGACAGGAATGAACTACAAAGGCTTCTCTCTAAGGCTTCTCTCGACGGAGCTGTCCAAACTTTCAGCGTACATCCATTACTCGACATACGCATGAACATGAACCAATTCTTCATACTTATTTTGAAAGTGCATTCACTTAGGCCCCGTCCACACTAATCCGTTTTCAAACGAAAACGAAGCTGTTTTGCTCCGGATACGGCTATCGTGCACACTACAACGCCGAAAACGATCCCCGAAAACGGAGTCATTCGAAAACGCTCTTCAGAGTGGAGCGATTTGAAAACGATGCTTTTTGAAAACGCTGTTTTCTAGTGTGGACGGAGAAAACGATGCTATCTGAAAGCGATGACGTCATCAAATTAGACACGAAGGGGCGGCCAGACCACTCGACCGTGAGTATCAAGAATGGCGCCACTTTCGCGGGCGGATATATTGAAATGTGCATGCGTCGAGTTCACTTGAGCATGCGCACTGAGGGTATAAAAGCGTTTTCAAAACGGATACGGCGTTGTAGTGTGGACGGGCGAAAACGATACGAAAACGATAAGTGTGGACGCAAATCTTTTTGAAAACGGAGCAAAACAGCTCTGTTTTCGTTTGAAAACGGATTAGTGTGGACGGGGCCTTAATGTTTCTTACTGAGCGCCCATAACAGACGAATTCCGTAAGAACTCTTAAAATGTTGATATCGCTTATGACACAAAATTAGAGTTTACGTCACAAGGCTTTTAAAAAAAGCGCGGCGGGCCAGAAGTTCTAGTCAAATCATCCGTGGCAAGTCAGTGGTGCTGCTTATGCCGTAAAGGTATTGTTTCTTTTTCTTTCTTCGTGGCGAAATAAAAGCAACAGCTTAAACATGAACAGCGCAATTTTTTTGATTTTCTAGGCTACAGTTTATGTTGTTTCATTTCATTGTCTGCCTTAAAGCGGAACATTTCTTTGTCTTAATTAAAACATCACGCCACACGATTAGGGGTTTGATTTGCTTGTAAGCACATTCCATTTCAAGTCTTTAAACAAACTTCTCGGCTGATTTTATTTCATGTTAAATCATTCCATCAGACCAATATTCAATTTAATTTCAAGCACGTTACATACAAAGAGGGATTTATCGATGAAATCAAGCTGTACATCTGTGATATACACAACATATTTGTGGTCATTTGGTTAGAAACTATTTAAAAACTTTTAATCAAAATTCCAGTGGTCAATGTGCAACGAGTTTCTTTAGTAACCTAGTTGACCAAAAAACTACACCTGGCCAAGCCTTCTATAAAGCCAACTCAGCAAACTTCTGATTCCAGTCGACGGTTTCTTATAACCGTTCAAGCTAGCTCAAGAATTTTGAGAAACCCATGACGTCAGAATAAATACTTTGCAAATGGTCATTAGTAAAAAAACTTTTTTAATTTTCATTTTGGACTGACTTACAGAGTCAATAAATTAAATTTTTAACCATTCGAAAAAAGCAGTAAAGCAAATTGGCATGAGTATATATGAATCAACAGTTTTGCTGAGTTAGCAGATACAACAACAAAAACAACAACTTTATTAAACCAAATATAATAGTTAGTGGATGGCCTTACCCGCAAATAGCTAGAAAAAGCTAATCGAGGCGGGGTAAGCCAAATTTCAGATTTCAGAGCTTCGAATGGAATGAGATTTTGAAATTTCTTACAGGGTCAATGAAATAAAAAAGTAGTAGTCTGAAGTCATGCAAATAGGCATGAAGATTTTGCCGAGTTAGCAGATCACGTTTTGCAAGTTTTGATGACGTTAAACGCATTCAAACATACACAACAAAAGAACTTTAAGAAACCCGATGGTTATCAATCTTTATACATAATACATCTACTTTTCTGCTAAAAGATAAATTCATATTCTTCCACTTCATAGTCATATACATTTAAAAATGTTAGCGAGCATTACTACTAAAAGTATGCTTTTTGCTTAATTATTTAATTCAGCACTGAATTGCAAGTATAGTTTCCAATGCAGCAGAAAACTAACAGGAGCTGTTCGAGCTTAACTTTTCCTAACCAAGATCAAAATGGCCTTCTAAAAATATTCTAGGCAATATGTTTTGTCCGTTCAGATCCTTTAGGTCACTGTTATTTGTAGATTTAATTCTGCGAGCCGCGCAATTATCGAAACGTTATTCGCCATGATCAAGCATATTTCAAGTTTCATCTCCTTGAGTGAAATTATTTATTTTGAACTTTCAGATAGAAACACACAATTTTAAATTTACAAAACATGTTTCGGATGATCACGTTGTTATTTAATTAGTATTCATACATTTTATTAGCTATCTTTATATAACACCGACCAGCGGTTTACTTGTATTCACAACTGACGATGGATGTTGATCATCCGAAACATGCTTTGCAAATTTAAAATTGTGTGTTTCTATCTGAAAGTTATTTCTTGTCTGCTATTAGTTCGAAAGTTTGGAATTATTTTGAACTACGGAAATTACTGATCAGGCGAATTATGATCTCGTCCTACACTTTTAGCGAGTTCAACACAGGCTGGCTATAATCGTTATTGATAGATCGAATAGTCAATATTTTGTTACCGACTTTGACATTCAACGATTTTTATTCTTGATAATGATGCGAGATGCATCAAAATTTGAATAGCACTTAAGACGCCTTGCTCTCTGCTACTCCTCGAGCAACTGGCTTCCGCTTCTCTCGTGCATTCCAAACTTTCCGCGTGCATCCATTACTCGATATACGCATGCTAAGCATTGACCGATTTTTTCATACTTATTTTGAAAGTGCATTCACTTCATGTTTCTTACTGAGCACCCATAACAGACGAATTCCGTAAGGACTCTTAAAATGTTGATATCGCTTATGACACAAAGACCAGAGTTTACGTCACAAGGCTTTCATAGAAAGCGGGCCGGAAGTTCTAGTCTAGTCATCCGTGGCACGTCAGTAGTGGTGCTTATGCCGTAAAGATATTGATTTTTTTATCCTTCGTGGCGAAATAAAAGCAACCACTTGAGTATGAACAGCGCAAAGATGTTTTCTAATTTGCCAGGCTTCAATTTGTTTGATTTCATTAAATAGTCCGCCTTACAGCGGAAAATTTCCTTGTCTTAAAGCATCGCGCAGTTTGATTTGCTTGTAAGCACATGCCACTTCAAGCTAGTCTTTAAACAAACTTTTCGGGTGATTTTATTTCACGTTAAACCATTCCATCAGACCAACATTGAATTTAATATCTCAAGCACGTTACATACAAAAAGCGAGTTATCAAATTATCGATGAAATCAAGCTGTACGTGACAAAGACTATTGTAAAACTTTTTCTGAATTAAAATGCATGCCAGTGATCAATTTGCGGAGAATTTTGGAAAGAATTTCCTTTAGTTAAGTGGCCTTGGTAGGAGTTGTCACACTGTAATTTAGTTGACCAAGGTCTACACCTTGCCAAGGCTTCCAAACCAACTCGGCAAACTTCTGATTCACGCATTTTGGAATTTCTTACAGGGTCAATAAAATAAGTTCTTAACCATTCGAAAAAATAGTCTGAAGTCATGCAAATTGGCATGAAGATTTTGTTGAGTTAGTGGATCACGTTTTGCAAGTTTCACTAAAAAGAACTTTAAAGAAATGCGATGGTTATACATAATACATCTACTTTTCTGCTAAAAGATAAATTCGAATTATTCTACTTCATAGTCATATACATTAAATGTTAGCAAGCATAACTACTAAAAGTATGCTTTTTGCTTAATTACTTAATTCAGCAATTGCAAGTGTAGTTTCCAATGCAGCAAAAGACTGACAGGAGCTGTTCGAGCCTAACTTTTCCTAACCAAGATCAAAATGGCCTTCTTAAGATATTCTAGGCAATATGTTTTGTCCCTTCAGATCCTTCAAGTCACTGTCATTTGCAGATTTAATTCTGTGAGCCGCGTAATTATCGAAACGTCATTCCCCAGAAATCAAGCATGATTTCAAGTTTTTCATGTCCTTGGGAGTAATTATTTATTTCAACTACGGAAATTATCAGCGGCGAATTATGATCCCGTCCTGCACTTTTAGCGAGTTAAAAACACTGGCTGTTAACGTTATTGATAGATCGAATCTTCAATCGTTTGTTACCGACTTTGACATTCAACGATTTTTATTCTTGATAATGATGTGGGAGACATCGAAACGTCGAAATACGTTAGTAAAGCTTATAATGTTATTGAGATAAATTTAGGCGTCAGTTGTGATCAACGCTGAATTGTTCAGGTCAACCTGCGGGAAGAAAGTCATTGTCTATGAATCAACTGACTAAAACAACTCAGAAACTGCCACGGTCGCGATTCGGTGGAGCAATGCAACTCGTAAAAATTCAAATACGTAATTATGTACCTACTAAATTTCAACTTAAACTTAAGGAGGCTATGCATAAGTTTCAAGTTTCAAGTTTTATTATTTTACACTGTTAAATTGGGAAAGGCCTAATTTAAACGAACAAGTTCATTACGTCAACCTGACGCTTACGCTTTAGGCTTGAAATTCTCTCAAACACTTTGTAACTCACACAAATATGTAATCAATTTTTGTCTCTTAATCATAATTAATTATGCGTGTTTCGCCTAGTTGTTATGGTCCTAACGGTTCTTCAAATATTCTGTAACTGACGATGATGTTCGCAAAATCGAAACATGTCTTTTAATTTACAGAATGTCGCAATCTTCTTAAAAATCACGATTTACTTTCAATTGTTCATTTCTGTGCTCGGTCATTCTCTTGTCAGTACTATGCGGTGCTCGTTGGAAGATCTTAAAAGATATCGAAATCATTCTTTGGCTTTAGGTAGCTCGGCCTTGATTAAAAAAGCTTGCTATTCTGCACAGAGATCATGAGGGCTAAAGCGACTGTTTAACTTTCCCACATTAGGCGAGTGTACGTAGCTACATGAAGCACAAGTGAAGAGATTTGCATGACTGGCGATAAATTTGTTGACGACTTGAAATTGAGTTGCACTTACCTTTCAGAAAAAAGAGAAATGAAGAATGTCCCTTCGTCTCAATCATTTTGTCATTTTCCATACACAGTCCATTATTGACTCTACTCTTTCACTTAAAGGTTTGCTGAGAGAGCGGCGTCTGACGGCCATGCAGAACTGAAATTATTACGTTTGAATCCAGCAAGCGGAATTCTATTTTAAGTAAAATGTAGATCTGAAGGTCACACAAAGAAGGTCGAAGAAAGAACATGCAAATGAAATTCCTGTTTCGGCAATTGCATAGCCAAACAGCACTGGTCCGTAACTGGCTCAACGCGGTTTCGAGTCGGTCACGATTTTTCAAAACTCGTGGCTGACTCGACACCTTATCGAGTGAACGATTTTCATGTCATTAAGCACCTCATTCGTCTGTGCATAGACCTTGTATTTTGTCTTGAGTTCCTCCAGGTCGCGCGGAAAAGTATTTTTCTCAGGCGCCCATGCGTCTTGCTTTACACGCCCACTCTTGCGTGCTGGCATCGCTATCGCTTTCGACACAAAAAAATAGGTGAACAAACCAGCACCCAATTTAAATAGATATCACCAAAGGGGTAGTACTTTCGCAGTTCTGTCCTGGTGAACCAGTTCACAAGGGAATGTTCTTTCTTTGTTTAGGAGTCATTGGTTAGCTGTTGTGCATTTTTCGGTCTTTTGTATCGGCTCTTTCGCTATTCGTTTTATCTCAGTGCTTTTTCCAATTATTCTAACATATTAAGTACATGCGAAAACTGAAGTAAAACCGCATTATTGGCTCTTTGGCGATCATCTCTATTTAAGGTGGCTTAAAACAGTCCGAGTCCAGACGATGTAACACGAACGGTGGCGCGAAGACATGGATTCTATTTTATGGTTGTTAAATACCTTTTTTTAACACGCGGAAATAACATTTATATGTTTAAGCCACCTTGTAATTTTCATTTTAGACAAACTGACTGTTTGCACAAGCAACCGTGAAAAGCGGGAAATGAGATCGTTAACATCCTAAGCAGTTACGATATAAAGAATACAGAAAAAGTTTAGTATGAATTATCGTAGGGGTGTAATTACCAGTAAAACAGTCTTGTCTGTATAATAAATATATTTATTTCATAACATCGTTAAAAAGAGAGCCTTTTTTGTAACAAGAAATAAACAGGCTATCGATAGCAGAGTTGAGCGTACCACACATTTGTTGTGTCTGTTTACCTAAGAAATGAAATACTTCTAGTTGAATGAATGAATGAATGAATGAATGAATGAATGAATGAATGAATGAATGAATGAATGAATGAATGAATGAATGAATGAATGAATGTTTATTTGCCACACAATAATATTACAAGACAATCAATAATGAGAGTAAGTCGTTTATATGTAAGAAACGAGGGATGAATATTACTGTAACAATAATTGTGGCGAGGAGACCCCAAGAAACCACCAGGCTTATAAGAGTGGCCCCGTCATATGCCTATCCATGATGAGACGCAAGTAGGTCTGAACTGGAAGTACTCGATTTCCGAATTAATTAGGTTGCGGTTTACGACGTGATTAAATTTCTGTCAACAGAGAGATTACCGGAATCAATTAGGATTAAAATAGGACTAACATACTAGATCAAATGAAAGATAGACGACTGATGTATCTCATGACCCACGTACATATCTCACAGTAACTTGAGAACAATGAGTCGAAGGTCAAATCAGTGAAATTCGCGCGGTTAAACGTCTCCAAGGCCGGGATCTTTGCTCTTCTCTAGCTTGGGTCGAAAGTGCTCAGTTGTTAGATCCTAACAAAACGTGGTAAGTTCTTAATAGAAAAGCTTGTGACGAGAGTGCGGCAAAATGATTATTTCTCTCGTAATAAGTTACCGGGGCGCTTTCCAGACGATGTCGTGAGGGTAAAGCGCAGCACTCTTCGCACAGTTGATGGTGCCGCGTTTCAAGGGAAGGCTTTCTCAGAAGATGAAATCGTGGTTTCGTCGTTTGCGACATTTCTTCAGCATTTTCCAGATTCTGGTGTATTTAACGAGAATGCATTTAAGAGGTTAAGAGGCTACTAAGTGGCCTTGATCACAGTGTTTTGATCGATTGAGTCTATATTAAAAAAACTATAACAACAACAAACCGATGGGGCGCTCACTCACGTGGCAGGGATTTCGACCCCTGTTGCAAAAGCCACAGCGAATCGCCGTATAGATATGCCAACTACTTCATGAGTTGTGCTCTCACAAAATGTGGATGAAGATACCGGTTGCTTTTTACAAACACCGCCATGAAGCAACAGCAAAAAGGTAAGTAAGCTTTCATAGTTTGTTGTTTGCTTAAAATTTCAGTCAGTTGGATAAAAGAAAGTCTTAAAATCGCGTTTATCGTATATTTTCAAGCGATCCGACTTTCGAGTCTCTGGCTTTTGCTTTAAAAGCCTTTCGAAACGTTGCGTGCTTTTATTTATTTTCTCCTCCTTGCATCACACAAAGAACCGGCAAAACAAAGACTACTGTTATCTGAGAATGTCAGCCGTCCCCTCCCCCTTACCCACGGGGGACACGGGAGACCAAAGAACAAAAATAGATCGTTTCACTGCCACGGAATTAAAAAAAAAATTGAAAAAATTCCAGTGGAAGAAGCTCAGAAATTGTGATGTTGTAGAAGATAAATAAATAAGACACTTCTCCAAGTTTTAGGCCCG
>JAHPZR010040873.1:15000-18465 GCA_019787425.1 Platygyra sinensis | reverse complement strand
ATTTGAGTTAGGGTCGGCCACGGTACCTTACCGATTTGGCTGAAATTTTGCATGTGGACTTGCTTTGGTGTCCTAACTATGAAATGGATGTTTCAAAGTTCTGGTAAATTTTATTTCGGGAGTTTCGATCATGGCCGGTTTCGGTCGGCCCTAAAGGGGAGCCAATATGGCAGATCAAAGGCCTTCTTGTCATCGTTCTGTTCAGCTCATCATAATCTGTTACCAAAAACTATTAATACCCCCTTAAAGGGCTATCTTTCTACTCACATTCTATGCCGAATACTTCTCTGAAATAGAAAGATTTGGTCATGAACGAGCGAGAAGTTGTAGTGCACTTCCATGCTGCTTTTGAGAGACGTTAATTTACTGTAAATAGCGAGGCCGATATCTCCCATGTTATGTCGATTGACAGTTTACTGTTTACCAAGGATGTAGATCTGTTATAGCAGGTTTGACAGGAGGAATATAAAAATGGGTAACTTCTTTAGCACGGGAGAGAACAATTCAATAAGAGTGACCATTGTACAACTATCAACCGCCCATTTAAGCGTTATTGCTGGTTTTCACTGTCACGCCATAGAGAATAAAATTCGCAATCATTCAATAAATTAAGTCAAGGATCTGCGATAAGATAGATGATTGATATAGAAACAACCTCATCAAGATTTAGGACCGTGCGGTTTATTCGGAGAAATGTTTATTCCAAATTTATAGAGCTTTGTAGAGGGCCACCAACATGGCAGCCGTAAAGTAACAAAAACATCTGTGATTGAGTTTTGTTGTTAAAACGAAAGGTTAATACGATACAGCCCTAACACATTGAAACTTACACTTATTCTAGTGCAAGAATTCTTCAGTTGGCAAAAACTCATGTTTTGACCTACGCGAAAGCCTTCTCTTACCGCTCTTTCAATGTCACGCAAAGCATAAATTTGGAAATTCAAAGGTGCATTTTCGAGCATAGTTTTTGTTAAACGTGGAGTTCTTAGAGGGTCTTGCATTTGATGCGACTAAAACTTCAGAAGTTTAGGTGATATTTGGTTTCGATTTCAGGAAAATAGGAATTAGGGTGGTTTTTTTGCCCTTAACGGAGGCTGCTCTCACATGTGATCACAAAATAAAAGCCATTGGATAATGTTACATTCAGTTGCTTATTCTCGCAATAAGCGGAAGAAAATCAGTTTGAAGGCATGTACAAGAACAAGTACCGTTTGAAAGTATTTCTAAACTACTGCATGTTTTTAATTTACTTACCGGTTAGTCATGCGGACACGGCTCCGACATTATTGTAATGCACGCTCGTTTTTCTTCTGCTCTTTAGTTCGTTTTATGTACAGTTAAGTTATTGCGGACTAAAACTTGGGTACATTTCCGCATTTTGAAGCCAGATCGCTCAGTAGTCGGAGAAACACGGAAAAATCAAACGCCTTCAGCGTTTCTCGACTCACTTTCTAGTGAGCAACGCTAGAATTCAATTACATAATAGTGGCTTTTTCCCACGGCTATAAACGAACAACACTGTTATTTTTCGTCCTGAATAAATTATGTGTCTGCAGATCGAAGCAGGAACAGTTGAACACATACAGGTTGAGGTAAGTTCTGCTAATAATTCGATCTAGTTAGTCTAGTTATATTATTTCAGTCCTATTGATAGATCCACGGAGTTTTCTTTTTCATTTAATTCTTGGCGAATGTTCAGTGAAAAAGAAAATGAAATTACGTACCCTGTTCACTGCTCTATTTGAAATCCCGGCCCGGGACATAGCAGGGAATTTAACATTTACCCAGTGAAAAGATGGTGTATTTAAAGGATATGATGATGAGGATGATGATGATGGTCAAGAAGCCTGTTAAAAGCTCTGCATAGTGGGGGCATCCGAACACCGGAACCAAATAAAGAAACAATTGAAATCGGCATCGTTCGTCTCGGACACGTTGCAAAGGTTAAACTTTACCTGTTTCCGCTTCTATAATTAAAAACTCCAGGTTCAACTATATTTCTCTGAAATCGTCATTTGCTGCGAAAATTGGCGTTCTAATATACGCAAGTTAATGTACAAGTTGATATTGTATTGGGCGTTAAAAAAGCTAGCCAGTAAGAATTATATAGATCTTGGTATTAGATAAATGCATGTGTGTATTTTTGTACACGTGAAAGCTGTTTTGACGTCAAGTAACAAGGCCTTTCTTTTAATCCTGCATGAGTAATGTATGATGGAGCTTCCCATATCACCACCAACCAAACCAACTCCGTTCATTTAGTTTATCGCCAACCGTCAGTACTTCCAGTAAGATTGTGTTATGCAAGAGGTTGCAACGACGGTTTTCCGACTCCTTGTGTATCCTGGTAATACCAACTTTAAGAATTCACATCCTCCTTCTGAACGAGCTGTGGGCTACATAGGTTTTCATTGTATCATCGTTTCCGTGCAATACGGTGTTTCAGTGTGTAAGTGTCGACAAATTATCTTTTTTTTCATGCACCCTTCACGTCACGCTAGAGTGCAGTTTCAAATTTTTGTTTAGAGCCCATGCAGGTTTCATGATCGCACAGCTCAAAACACTGTCAATTAGAAGGGGCGCTCAAGGAAACAACAATACACTAATAAGAGACAGACCATTTTCGTCTTTGGGGACCGCAATGTAATTACTGATAAAAAGTTGGGTTTTTTTTCACAAAAAGTTGTTTTGCCATTAAAAGTTCAGGAAGGCTTTTTTAGCATTTATTCCAAGATCCCAACAGTAGCAAGCAAACAGTACCAAGCTAGGATCTGGAGCTGTTACTATTTTTTGTTTCGTTTTACCTCCCTCTTTGTAAGCTAATTGCCCCACCCGACGTTCCCCCCCCCCCCCCCCCCTCCCCGCCCCCCCCCCCCCCCCCCCCCCCCCCCCCCCCCCTTCCCCCCCCCCCCCACCCCCCTTCCATCCCCTCTTCCCCAGTAATAAAATGTTCTCATCGGCCGGTTGTTCGTTTCAAGTGCTGACTGATGATCAGAACTGAGCGCCGGTGGGCCACGTCTTTTACAACCTAAATGAATACCAAACTTGAATTGGGCTTCAGAACGCTCATCGATGTGCACAGGGTGAGTGAAGCCTTGAGCTGATTCAAATATTGTAGTACATAGGTGAACTGCGTTCAATACGTGACAAAGAAATAAGTGTACTAATCGAGCGTGTGTTTGTTTACTTTTTAACATCGTATGGTACGGTAACAGCATTGACTGTATTTAACTGTACATGTCCTCTAGACATATTTTTGCTGTTTTGTTACCTCAACAGATAGCGCCAACTTAAATAGTGCGCTTAACGTATTTGAGATATGAAGTTTTCACGAGAGCGCCGTCGCCATTGTGAGCAAGATTTGTATCGAGGGTTTGTTTAGTTACATTAGTGAAAGCTGATTCCCTTCGATAAATCTTCGAACGATGTTGCAAGTACAAATAAAGTAGTTAAGTCAGTAAAATG
>JAHPZR010040872.1:0-16342 GCA_019787425.1 Platygyra sinensis | reverse complement strand
ACTAAACCTGTGGATGAAACCCTAGTCTCTGGGAATTTTCAAATTAAAGCTTTTGAGTAGTTCTTTCATGTGGCAATGTTTATAATACAACTTGGTTCTTACTTGTAGTCTGTAGATGAAACCCTAGCGTGTGACTATTCAACCGAAAGCCATTGAGCAGTACTTTCGTGTGGTTCTGTATATCATTTGGTACAAGGTGGTTCTAACTTTTAAGTCTGTGGATGAAACCCTAGTGTGTGACCATTCAAATGAAAGCTATTGAGCAGTACTTTCACTTGGTAATGTTTATTATGCTGAACGATGTGGCTCTAACGTTTAAATATGCGGATGAAACCCTAGTGTGTGACCATTCAAATAAAAGCTATTGAGATTACTTTCATGCGGTCCTGTTATTATGCCGCTGTGCAAAGTGTGTGACGTTTCAAATGGAAGCCAATGTGGTACTTTCATGTCGTACTGTTTTCTTTTCACCTTATAGCTTAGTCTCTGCTTGTGACATGTTTTTGTTTAAAGTTCAAGCCAATAACCGGTGTCGCATTTTTTGTTACCTGATTGTTATCGTAGTTCAACTACAATCTTCGTTTAAATGAGTTTTCAGCTGATAGAAGTCAAACGAGTGTTAAAAGTTGTGATCTTTGCACGATAGCATCTATAGTTTATCGTTTTAACGTCCTTGCACATTGCATTCTGAGGAAATGATCGAACGAGGGAAGGAAATTGGGCTGTATTCTTCATATCCTGATTAGACACGCGATATGGCTTCCGGTCGTGCTTCTTTAGTTTTCATTTCTGCTCTAAAAACAACGGAAATTAACCTCTTAAACATCCCTAGCTGGTTAACAGCTGACTGAACATGTCAGCTGCTGGAGATCATCTCATTTCCTCTCAGTCTGTGAGACGAAACTTGTCTTTGAGGAAAACTTTAGCATCGTCGGCCGTCTTGTTTTCAGGTTACATAATCAATTAGGCATTTTTGAATTTTTCCCTTCAGAATTATAATTTTCTTCCTGAAATATCTAAAGCAAACTGGTTTGCTGGCACTAGAGCAACGCCCAAAGAGCTAGAATTTTCATGTCATTGGCATTTTAAATTTTTCGCTTCAGAATTACAATTTTCTTCAGTCCTGAATTATCTGAAACAAACTGATTATCTGAAGGCTCCTGACACTATGGCAAAGCCCATAGAGCAGACCCCGTCTTCTTCCCTCCAATCAGTTTGGTTCAGTGACAAATTCAAGTACTGGCACGCGCGCCCTCTAAAAATACAAGAGATCCAAGAACAACCAAAACGATCTTGCCAAGAGGATCAATTAGGCGTTGAGAGGTCATGGAAAACAAACGTTTCAGAAAAAAATAGTTTACAATGAAGGTTTAACTGCCCCGTGGTGCCACCTTACACTACGAGGGTTCCACTCTGAAAATGCATCGAGTGTTCGTCTTATTTGACTGAAACGTAGCAATCACGACGGGTCATTTGGACTGCCTTTGGCGAAAACTCGATCAGATAAATCACATGGTCACCGTGATACCATCGTTCAGTGCGAAAAGCATCGTCCAAGCGAACACGAAAAGCTAGCGTTTCAGATCCCTCGGGTTTGAAGAGCGTCTTCGAAGAGTTCCGTTTTCAAATGTTTTCAGTCCACACGAGAACGAAAAGCGAACATTTTCAAATTCCTCCGGTTCACTGAAAGGGCGTCTTCAAAAAGCTCCGTTTTGTGACGGATTAGTGTGGACGGTATAGGTCTAACCGTAGAAATAAAGATACGTTTTCTTGAAATTCAAGTTCTCCAGTTTAAAGCTGCGTCATGGTTAAACGGTTTGAAAAATTTAGCCTAAATTTTTCAATTTTGTTGTTTGTAATCCGTGTCAATCTTCTCCATCCTTAACCATCCTTGTTCCTTTATGGTTTATTATTATCTCTTTAGTGTTTTCCTATCTTTGTAAAGTGTTATTTTCAGGTTTCCTTCAATTTAAAGGTAATTTTGTCCATAGTAGAAATAACCGTGACGTAGGCCCTTTGATATGGACGCTGCGTTGCGTTGGGGTGCGAAAGTTGGCTTAGCTGGAGTAGAAGGGGCGTGATCGTGAAGGAAAGTCGACTCCTTATGCACTCTATCGGTTTCTTGTTAGCAGTGATTAACGAGCTATAAAGTTGCTGTTTTCTGCTGTTAAAAAGCTATTACAAGCATTAAAGCAACACCATTTGTTAATATATTTTTAACTCCTTTCACTACCACGCGCTTTCTGCAAGTTTTTAATTTCCTGATGAATTACGAATACGTTAAGCGGCAAGCGAGAAACCAGAAAATCGTAAAGGAATGTTTGGAGAGTTGATATTTTGAGTTTGAACTTCAAACGATTTGAATTACCGAGTTAAATACAAAAGTCGTCTTTGTCTTTTCTACGCTAAATAAATCAATCACTCACGGTCTTTGAATAACATCTATACTTACTGTCAGGCAACTGTAAACTTGTTGTTTACAAATTAAAATACTTTGTTCCTATGAAGTTTCTAAGTAATATACTAGGGCAGATATCAAAGTATTATCAAAGCGACACCATGTAGACCCCATTTGATATTTGCTTTATTGGCACGTTGTGCCGCAATTTAATCTCTTTTTCGATTTAAAAGTCGAATTTATATTAAAGGTTTCCGTTTCACGTTATCAAAATTAATCATATTCTTGAAACATGAATAAAGAAAAGAAGATCACACTCTCGGCTTCTATCTTTTAGTCTTTTCGGAGAATCGATGAAATCAATTAAAGGAAGAATTGTGATGGTCGTTTTGATGCTTTGAGGCGAAAATACTTCAAAATGAAAGGCATGTGGCGTGCATGTGTGAGATATGTATGCCAAGGACAAAGGTTAGCTAATAGCTGATAAAATTAATAATGTTTCATATGTGGCTCAAATACAGCGAGAGATTTGCCGAATGAAGGCCAGTGACCGCTGGGTTCTGTTTCATTATTTCCGAAGAACTTTGGCCTTTATATCCATTCCAAGTTCAGTGGCAAACAATGTCCCTTATGTGAGATATGAAAAAGAACAGACAGAGGCGCGCAAAGATCGTTCTGCTCAGTAGCTTTCACTCGGGAACAGGTAGAGCCCTATCACTTCATCTTTTTTTTTTTTTTTTTAAAAAAAAAAGAAGATTGGGTGTGTTCTTGTGCAGGTGCGAAAGGGTGATTAAACACGTGGCATTTCATGGCACAGGTGTCAAATTATCTGTCATCACTCTCATCACTTCTCGCAATTTCAGTGTCATTAGTTCATAAAAACTTCCGATTGAGCTAATCACCTTTCTTCTTGTGTGAGTTTTGTCATTTTGGCATTTTGTTTATGTCTAGCACACGTCACTTTAACGGCATGTTCATAGTTAAGTCACGAAGCCTTAATTTGCTAGTTTGCTCGTTCTATTTCACTTTTTATTCTTGTAGAGTGTCAACGAAGTTTCTTTCTAATCACCACTGATAAAAATAATCTAGAAAAGAGGCCCGCATCGCGTTGTCTGTTTAGCTGGCAAAGTGTTGCTGAATTTCTTGTCTGGAATGCGGTGCTTTGATCCATTCAAGACCTCTTCTTTCAACTACACACTTCTTCTAATGAGATTTGGTCCATCGTTTTGTCGACTCAGAGATTAATCGTCTGTCCACTTTTCCCACACTTAAAACCTTTTCATTCACCGTCCGGCTTTCAAGCTCAGTGACCCTTGAAATTTCAAACTGATTTTGTTGTGTTTCGAATTTCCCCTTCGGAAGAAACTGTCAGTCTTCAGAAGCATACCGCGTGGTGACCTTCCGAGCCCTTCTCCTCTTGGCTGTCTGCGCCATTTTGATTAGGCGCAAGCATATCGCAAATTCAATTTGATAGTCTCTCTAGATTAGTAATGTCGTTTTGGAAAAATTCCTGTGGTCGAAAGAAAACGACGCTATATAAACCCGGGCGTTAATGAAATTCAATAGATATTACTCTTTTTAGTACAGTTATTCATAGTTCAGTCAAATTTAGTTTCTCATTCGGTGGTTTGAAACACCACTTGATCCTCTCCGATTTCGGACAAAATTGAGATTGTTCTGGTGTAAATTAACAAACTATGCTCTGCTGACAACTTCGGTTACAGATAGATTCTCCCTAAACGCTATGTGTGGTTGAGGTAACAGTTTTCCCTGATCCTTTCTTATCCATTCCCTCCGCCCGACATTCAATCTAGACTTACTAAGCTATTCTTGAGTCAGCTTCGCTCACTGATAGATTTATTGGTTTATCGTGTACCCTGATTGGCTAAAACTATATTTATTAGACTATAAAATAGGCCAAATCTAGGCATACCAAGTTTTATTTCTCAATTGTCATGACATATTTTGCCTATTAAGAAGTCGAAGTCTTGCAAAATACCGACGATGGTCATTTGAGAACACTTGAAAAAGAATTCTCGTGTTCTCGAACGTTCCTGACATTTTGTGACAATGTAATCCCTGGCGTAGGTTTCTATATATAGAGAATATGCTGAATAATTGAGGTTTTAACGGCAAGACAGCGTTTGGAAGAGAGAAGAAGGGTTCATTGTTTTTAGTTTAACTGTGGAAAACGATTCAGAAAGCTGCTTGTACAGACACTACTGTGAAATATCATTCGATCATATTATTCAGACATGAGCTGTTAGCAATTCAACTGATTTCTTTTTAGTCCTCTGGATTGTTGATCTCGTCCTGTTTTGTAAGCAGATGTAGTCATAGGTAAAACTGACAGCATATGCACCTCCCAAAATATGATCTCACGATGGACTGTTTTCATTGCTGTCCGAATAACACAAGTGGGAGATGTTAATCACTTCTGACGGACAACCCGTGGGAGGTGGTGTGGGTTGGTGCGCTAGACTCCCGCTTCAAACCGTGTTCGAAGTCGCTATATTGTGTCCTTGAACAAGCCGCAACTCTCCCAGCACTTCTTTCTACTCAGAAAGCTTTTAATTGGAAGGATAGATTTGGTGGGGAAATCTGGCGAAACTGCACGCCAGTTGAATAATCTTACTATAGAATAGCATGGTATCCAGAGGGGTGGGGATCGATAGAGAGCAATTAATGCTCCTGGCTTTTTCATGCTCCAAAAACCGGAAAGACTTTTTTTCTTTATCCCAATCTTTAGTATTCCGATTTCTACTAAATTCCTCTTCCAAGGACAGACCATTATTCCCTGTAGTAAAATCAGTTTTATGTTAAGAAATATTTGGTCTTACATTCAACGGTTCCCAGTTTGGAAAGTAAAAGTCATCAATACATAAAGTTGAAACACAATTCATCAAACTAAATTTCAGGTCATCAGTTTTAGAGATGCTTTGCCCTTTGTTATTTAATACTGAATATGAAAGGTAAGAGGAGACCACGGAAATTTTTCAGTTAAAAGCGTGCAACGCCTCTAGTGGCAATTTGAGCTGTTAATTCAAGCCTCGAGTTAGTCTTGGACTGAAGCCTAATTGCATAAGTGTTCCGCAATTCAACAGTTAGGGGCTTTGCAATTTGTCATCATCAATATTGCGTGCACATCGATCTGAGTTCTTCAACAGCGTTAGCGGGAGGTCAGATTAACGATGTTTCCCATGCCCCCTCAACGAGTGTCTTCGAAATCAAAAAAATTCTTCTATTGATATTTATGGCAAAAAAGATGTTGTTGTCTTTTAGCTTTCTGGTTCTTTGCACAGACAGCTAATTAGAAGGTTGCAAGATGACAAATGCACGCAAAAATTCGGAAGCGATAAATCTTGATAATTTAAAGACGGATTAATTTGTGGCATTGTACATCGTGGGCTGTCAAATCATCGCCTTAGTGATCATCTGCTAAAAAGAAAATCTCTTCTAATTCTTCCGGCATTGCACCAAAATACAAATATACGCACGAAAGGTTATCTGTAAAACTACTTTACATTGTTCAATAAAATTCTAGATCCCATCACTCGAGTCCTTTGTTTCAAGACGTACTCGAAAAGCGAGGACGCCCATATTAGTTCGGCCAAATTCTTTGCAAGTGGCGGACTTAATCTTAGAGAAAAATTTTGCAGAGATCCAATTATTGCGTTCTTTTGATAGAACTTCGTTCCATTGAAAATTCTTATTTTTTCTACGTACGCCCATATTAGTTCGGCCAAATTCTTTACAAGTGGCGGACTTAATCTTAGAGAAAAATTTTTCAGAGAACCAATTATTGCGTTCTTTTTAAAGAACTTCGTTCCATGGAAAATTCTTATTCTTTCTACTTATTAACCGGTGTGGAACGCACCCTGGCTATTCGTTGGCCAGTTTCTCGACCCAAAATATACAGCCGGTCTTTTCGACGTGTAATCGTTTAACTAGCTTTAACTATCGAATCCAATAAGTGTTTCGTTAGCTAGTCATTCATATTTGTCTCTTGTCACTGTCGGGTGAATTCTTGCAACGTAATCATGAGATTTTCCCCATTTGGAACTCGGCCCAAAATTTTCAAGCTTACACATCTTATGTCATGCACTCTATGGCAGAAGTCCCAACTAGCTGAGGCCAGAGCGGCCCTCAGAACTCAGGTCTTAATCTTCTCTTCGAAATTAAATCCCTCTAACACATCGACAACGATACCCTTAGTCAGCGGTTGACTACAAGGTGCCACGCGCACGTCTGTATTGGAATTATAACTATGGTATCTACGGACAACCTTTTTAAAAATAATTCTAAGGCAACACTACATGTACCTAGTTTCTTCTACTCTTTCGCTTCTTACATTGTACTGCGTGGCATTCGTAAAACTTAATCTTGCAACGAACAAGAGATTTCCTCAAACTGGGGACGTTATGAATTTAGAAGCAGGGAAAAATCGACAGAAATCGTGTGTGTTTTATGATTAAATTTAAACGATTTCATGTTTTTGTCGAAACCTAATGCGGCCCCTGCTAAGTTTCACAGGTTCTCAAAAGACTGTTAGGGCAAACATCTTTAAAAAGAAAACCCCCTTCGAATTTTGTTTGCAGAAGTTTAGGTTAACCCCCTCCCCCCCCTCCCCCCCCCCCTCCCCCCTCGCCCCCCTTAACTCAAACAAGTCTCTCTCCTATTAAGCTCTAAAAGTGAATTTTACGGACAAGCTGAAAACCCGCTGGCTGGAGTGAACACCTAAAACTCGTCCACGAGAAATAACAGACGAGGCAAAAATCCTGCTCTGTGTTCAGTGAAAACTGGGATAAGCTTGCACAATGTGGGCCACTTCAGACGTAGAACAGACTTAATCCTTTATAAAACAAAAATCAGTAAAATGTCCAAAGTTGTTGTGTGGATATCACAGCAGTTCCGGTTTATGATCAGATCTGGGTTTCCCCAGATAAACTTTTAAAACATTTACGGCTGAGTTTGTTCGCGACGACGCGGGCAAGGTTTACAATCCCGTTGTAATAAACGCTGCAAAATAAACGCAAAACAATTGAAGCCGATTATGGCAAAAAAAAAGGGACAATACCCAGGCTAATCTCGATCTGGAGAAACAAATAATTGTGTTTGGTTTTGGCTGAGTTAGGTCGAGACGAAAAGACAAGGCGAAGCTTGCATGCTCCTCGCCTGTCGCAACTTGTCCTTGCAGCTGTCTTTCGCTATTCAAGAACAACCATCAGTATTCCTTAGTGATTGAGAGGTCTTTCGTTGGCGGATTGCGATGACAGCCTTAAGTATTAGCAAATCTTTGTAACCAAAATGCTCATGCATTTCAGACACATTGTTTCAGACTACAAATAAAGGCCTATAGAAAAGTAAACTCGCTCCCAAATGAGAACTGTCAAAATGGGACCATGGTTAAGATGACTCAGCTATTTCACAAGTCGTACTTTTTCGACAATACTTTTCCTATAAAGCACTTCCCAACATAACTTACTCCTCTTTCGTGCAAATATCTCTAAAATGTTACCCTTTACGTTATTTGAGTGATGCCTGACAGGAATAAAACAGTTAAGGTGCATGACCCTTCCACTCTCCGAACTACACAACAAGCAGATTCTCACGCATTTTAAGGTGCAGAAAAAAGGAAGGAAAAGTTTAATTAACCCATATCTAAAACAAAATTAGTCAGACACATTCGTTTCTGCCTTCTTAACGTACGGCTATTAGGAGCTACATGTGCGGAGATATCTCGTTAGCGTGCGATATTGATTGCCGCAGCATGGTCAGTCCATACGGTGGGGGCGCGGGAGTGCTCACGGTTTAATCCGAAAGGCGCACGAGTGTTTCATAACTCAGTTACTGATGATAATTAAATTAATAAAATAAAAAATAATAATAATTAGTGTCATCCATAGTTCAAGAGAAAAAAGGTCTTTGACTGGAATGGTTGTCAAAGTTCGCATTTTAATTAAATAAGGGCACTTTGCGGAAAACCATTAAATAGCGAGCAGAGCCCGTCTCGCTTAAATGCGGGTAGTAAATCTGACTTGTTTTCATCTTATTGAATTGGTTTTTTCAAGAGATCGGAAAATGGGAAATAAAGGAAAAAAGTATTGTCGAAAAAGTACGACTTGTGAAATAGCTGAGTCATCTTAACCATGGTCCCATTTTGACAGTTCTCATTTGGGAGCGAGTTTACTTTTCTATAGGCCTTTATTTGTAGTCTGAAACAATGTGTCTGAAATGCATGAGCATTTTGGTTACAAAGATTTGCTAATACTTAAGGCTGTCATCGCAATCCGCCAACGAAAGACCTCTCAATCACTAAGGAATACTGATGGTTGTTCTGAATAGCGAAAGACAGCTGCAAGGACAAGTTGCGACAGGCGAGGAGCATGCAAGCTTCGCCTTGTCTTTTCGTCTCGACCTAACTCAGCCAAAACCAAACACAATTATTTGTTTCTCCAGATCGAGATTAGCCTGGGTATTGTCCCTTTTTTTTTGCCATAATCGGCTTCAATTGTTTTGCGTTTATTTTGCAGCGTTATTACAACGGGATTGTAAACCTTGGCCCGCGTCGTCGCGAACAAACTCAGCCGTAAATGTTTTAAAAGTTTATCTGGGGAAACCCAGATCTGATCATAAACCGGAACTGCTGTGATATCCACACAACAACTTTGGACATTTTTACTGATTTTTGTTTTATAAAGGATTAAGTCTGTTCTACGTCTGAAGTGGCCCACATTGTGCAAGCTTATCCCAGTTTTCACTGAACACAGAGCAGGATTTTTGCCTCGTCTGTTATTTCTCGTGGACGAGTTTTAGGTGTTCACTCCAGCCAGCGGGTTTTCAGCTTGTCCGTAAAATTCACTTTTAGAGCTTAATAGGAGAGAGACTTGTTTGAGTTAAGGGGGGCGAGGGGGGAGGGGGGGGGGGAGGGGGGGAGGGGGTTAACCTAAACTTCTGCAAACAAAATTCGAAGGGGGTTTTCTTTTTAAAGATGTTTGCCCTAACAGTCTTTTGAGAACCTGTGAAACTTAGCAGGGGCCGCATTAGGTTTCGACAAAAACATGAAATCGTTTAAATTTAATCATAAAACACACACGATTTCTGTCGATTTTTCCCTGCTTCTAAATTCATAACGTCCCCAGTTTGAGGAAATCTCTTGTTCGTTGCAAGATTAAGTTTTACGAATGCCACGCAGTACAATGTAAGAAGCGAAAGAGTAGAAGAAACTAGGTACATGTAGTGTTGCCTTAGAATTATTTTTAAAAAGGTTGTCCGTAGATACCATAGTTATAATTCCAATACAGACGTGGCGCGTGGCACCTTGTAGTCAACCGCTGACTAAGGGTATCGTTGTCGATGTGTTAGAGGGATTTAATTTCGAAGAGAAGATTAAGACCTGAGTTCTGAGGGCCGCTCTGGCCTCAGCTAGTTGGGACTTCTGCCATAGAGTGCATGACATAAGATGTGTAAGCTTGAAAATTTTGGGCCGAGTTCCAAATGGGGAAAATCTCATGATTACGTTGCAAGAATTCACCCGACAGTGACAAGAGACAAATATGAATGACTAGCTAACGAAACACTTATTGGATTCGATAGTTAAAGCTAGTTAAACGATTACACGTCGAAAAGACCGGCTGTATATTTTGGGTCGAGAAACTGGCCAACGAATAGCCAGGGTGCGTTCCACACCGGTTAATAAGTAGAAAGAATAAGAATTTTCCATGGAACGAAGTTCTTTAAAAAGAACGCAATAATTGGTTCTCTGAAAAATTTTTCTCTAAGATTAAGTCCGCCACTTGTAAAGAATTTGGCCGAACTAATATGGGCGTACGTAGAAAAAATAAGAATTTTCAATGGAACGAAGTTCTATCAAAAGAACGCAATAATTGGATCTCTGCAAATTTTTCTCTAAGATTAAGTCCGCCACTTGCAAAGAATTTGGCCGAACTAATATGGGCGTCCTCGCTTTTCGAGTACGTCTTGAAACAAAGGACTCGAGTGATGGGATCTAGAATTTTATTGAACAATGTAAAGTAGTTTTACAGATAACCTTTCGTGCGTATATTTGTATTTTGGTGCAATGCCGGAAGAATTAGAAGAGATTTTCTTTTTAGCAGATGATCACTAAGGCGATGATTTGACAGCCCACGATGTACAATGCCACAAATTAATCCGTCTTTAAATTATCAAGATTTATCGCTTCCGAATTTTTGCGTGCATTTGTCATCTTGCAACCTTCTAATTAGCTGTCTGTGCAAAGAACCAGAAAGCTAAAGACAACAACATCTTTTTTGCCATAAATATCAATAGAAGAATTTTTTGATTTCGAAGACACTCGTTGAGGGGGCATGGGAAACATCGTTAATCTGACCTCCCGCTAACGCTGTTGAAGAACTCAGATCGATGTGCACGCAATATTGATGATGACAAATTGCAAAGCCCCTAACTGTTGAATTGCGGAACACTTATGCAATTAGGCTTCAGTCCAAGACTAACTCGAGGCTTGAATTAACAGCTCAAATTGCCACTAGAGGCGTTGCACGCTTTTAACTGAAAAATTTCCGTGGTCTCCTCTTACCTTTCATATTCAGTATTAAATAACAAAGGGCAAAGCATCTCTAAAACTGATGACCTGAAATTTAGTTTGATGAATTGTGTTTCAACTTTATGTATTGATGACTTTTACTTCCAAACTGGGAACCGTTTGAATGTAAGACCAAATATTTCTTAACATAAAACTGATTTTACTACAGGGAATAATGGTCTGTCCTTGGAAGAGGAATTTAGTAGAAATCGGAATACTAAAGATTGGGATAAAGAAAAAAAGTCTTTCCGGTTTTTGGAGCATGAAAAAGCCAGGAGCATTAATTGCTCTCTATCGATCCCCACCCCTCTGGATACCATGCTATTCTATAGTAAGATTATTCAACTGGCGTGCAGTTTCGCCAGATTTCCCCACCAAATCTATCCTTCCAATTAAAAGCTTTCTGAGTAGAAAGAAGTGCTGGGAGAGTTGCGGCTTGTTCAAGGACACAATATAGCGACTTCGAACACGGTTTGAAGCGGGAGTCTAGCGCACCAACCCACACCACCTCCCACGGGTTGTCCGTCAGAAGTGATTAACATCTCCCACTTGTGTTATTCGGACAGCAATGAAAACAGTCCATCGTGAGATCATATTTTGGGAGGTGCATATGCTGTCAGTTTTACCTATGACTACATCTGCTTACAAAACAGGACGAGATCAACAATCCAGAGGACTAAAAAGAAATCAGTTGAATTGCTAACAGCTCATGTCTGAATAATATGATCGAATGATATTTCACAGTAGTGTCTGTACAAGCAGCTTTCTGAATCGTTTTCCACAGTTAAACTAAAAACAATGAACCCTTCTTCTCTCTTCCAAACGCTGTCTTGCCGTTAAAACCTCAATTATTCAGCATATTCTCTATATATAGAAACCTACGCCAGGGATTACATTGTCACAAAATGTCAGGAACGTTCGAGAACACGAGAATTCTTTTTCAAGTGTTCTCAAATGACCATCGTCGGTATTTTGCAAGACTTCGACTTCTTAATAGGCAAAATATGTCATGACAATTGAGAAATAAAACTTGGTATGCCTAGATTTGGCCTATTTTATAGTCTAATAAATATAGTTTTAGCCAATCAGGGTACACGATAAACCAATAAATCTATCAGTGAGCGAAGCTGACTCAAGAATAGCTTAGTAAGTCTAGATTGAATGTCGGGGCGGAGGGAATGGATAAGAAGGATCAGGGAAAACTGTTACCTCAACCACACATAGCGTTTAGGGAGAATCTATCTGTAACCGAAGTTGTCAGCAGAGCATAGTTTGTTAATTTACACCAGAACAATCTCAATTTTGTCCGAAATCGGAGAGGATCAAGTGGTGTTCAAACCACCGAATGAGAAACTAAATTTGACTGAACTATGAATAACTGTACTAAAAAGAGTAATATCTATTGAATTTCATTAACGCCCGGGTTTATATAGCGTCGTTTTCTTTCGACCACAGGAATTTTTCCAAAACGACATTACTAATCTAGAGAGACTATCAAATTGAATTTGCGATATGCTTGCGCCTAATCAAAATGGCGCAGACAGCCAAGAGGAGAAGGGCTCGGAAGGTCACCACGCGGTATGCTTCTGAAGACTGACAGTTTCTTCCGAAGGGGAAATTCGAAACACAACAAAATCAGTTTGAAATTTCAAGGGTCACTGAGCTTGAAAGCCGGACGGTGAATGAAAAGGTTTTAAGTGTGGGAAAAGTGGACAGACGATTAATCTCTGAGTCGACAAAACGATGGACCAAATCTCATTAGAAGAAGTGTGTAGTTGAAAGAAGAGGTCTTGAATGGATCAAAGCACCGCATTCCAGACAAGAAATTCAGCAACACTTTGCCAGCTAAACAGACAACGCGATGCGGGCCTCTTTTCTAGATTATTTTTATCAGTGGTGATTAGAAAGAAACTTCGTTGACACTCTACAAGAATAAAAAGTGAAATAGAACGAGCAAACTAGCAAATTAAGGCTTCGTGACTTAACTATGAACATGCCGTTAAAGTGACGTGTGCTAGACATAAACAAAATGCCAAAATGACAAAACTCACACAAGAAGAAAGGTGATTAGCTCAATCGGAAGTTTTTATGAACTAATGACACTGAAATTGCGAGAAGTGATGAGAGTGATGACAGATAATTTGACACCTGTGCCATGAAATGCCACGTGTTTAATCACCCTTTCGCACCTGCACAAGAACACACCCAATCTTCTTTTTTTTTTAAAAAAAAAAAAAAAAAGATGAAGTGATAGGGCTCTACCTGTTCCCGAGTGAAAGCTACTGAGCAGAACGATCTTTGCGCGCCTCTGTCTGTTCTTTTTCATATCTCACATAAGGGACATTGTTTGCCACTGAACTTGGAATGGATATAAAGGCCAAAGTTCTTCGGAAATAATGAAACAGAACCCAGCGGTCACTGGCCTTCATTCGGCAAATCTCTCGCTGTATTTGAGCCACATATGAAACATTATTAATTTTATCAGCTATTAGCTAACCTTTGTCCTTGGCATACATATCTCACACATGCACGCCACATGCCTTTCATTTTGAAGTATTTTCGCCTCAAAGCATCAAAACGACCATCACAATTCTTCCTTTAATTGATTTCATCGATTCTCCGAAAAGACTAAAAGATAGAAGCCGAGAGTGTGATCTTCTTTTCTTTATTCATGTTTCAAGAATATGATTAATTTTGATAACGTGAAACGGAAACCTTTAATATAAATTCGACTTTTAAATCGAAAAAGAGATTAAATTGCGGCACAACGTGCCAATAAAGCAAATATCAAATGGGGTCTACATGGTGTCGCTTTGATAATACTTTGATATCTGCCCTAGTATATTACTTAGAAACTTCATAGGAACAAAGTATTTTAATTTGTAAACAACAAGTTTACAGTTGCCTGACAGTAAGTATAGATGTTATTCAAAGACCGTGAGTGATTGATTTATTTAGCGTAGAAAAGACAAAGACGACTTTTGTATTTAACTCGGTAATTCAAATCGTTTGAAGTTCAAACTCAAAATATCAACTCTCCAAACATTCCTTTACGATTTTCTGGTTTCTCGCTTGCCGCTTAACGTATTCGTAATTCATCAGGAAATTAAAAACTTGCAGAAAGCGCGTGGTAGTGAAAGGAGTTAAAAATATATTAACAAATGGTGTTGCTTTAATGCTTGTAATAGCTTTTTAACAGCAGAAAACAGCAACTTTATAGCTCGTTAATCACTGCTAACAAGAAACCGATAGAGTGCATAAGGAGTCGACTTTCCTTCACGATCACGCCCCTTCTACTCCAGCTAAGCCAACTTTCGCACCCCAACGCAACGCAGCGTCCATATCAAAGGGCCTACGTCACGGTTATTTCTACTATGGACAAAATTACCTTTAAATTGAAGGAAACCTGAAAATAACACTTTACAAAGATAGGAAAACACTAAAGAGATAATAATAAACCATAAAGGAACAAGGATGGTTAAGGATGGAGAAGATTGACACGGATTACAAACAACAAAATTGAAAAATTTAGGCTAAATTTTTCAAACCGTTTAACCATGACGCAGCTTTAAACTGGAGAACTTGAATTTCAAGAAAACGTATCTTTATTTCTACGGTTAGACCTATACCGTCCACACTAATCCGTCACAAAACGGAGCTTTTTGAAGACGCCCTTTCAGTGAACCGGAGGAATTTGAAAATGTTCGCTTTTCGTTCTCGTGTGGACTGAAAACATTTGAAAACGGAACTCTTCGAAGACGCTCTTCAAACCCGAGGGATCTGAAAACGCTAGCTTTTCGTGTTCGCTTGGACGATGCTTTTCGCACTGAACGATGGTATCACGGTGACCATGTGATTTATCTGATCGAGTTTTCGCCAAAGGCAGTCCAAATGACCCGTCGTGATTGCTACGTTTCAGTCAAATAAGACGAACACTCGATGCATTTTCAGAGTGGAACCCTCGTAGTGTAAGGTGGCACCACGGGGCAGTTAAACCTTCATTGTAAACTATTTTTTTCTGAAACGTTTGTTTTCCATGACCTCTCAACGCCTAATTGATCCTCTTGGCAAGATCGTTTTGGTTGTTCTTGGATCTCTTGTATTTTTAGAGGGCGCGCGTGCCAGTACTTGAATTTGTCACTGAACCAAACTGATTGGAGGGAAGAAGACGGGGTCTGCTCTATGGGCTTTGCCATAGTGTCAGGAGCCTTCAGATAATCAGTTTGTTTCAGATAATTCAGGACTGAAGAAAATTGTAATTCTGAAGCGAAAAATTTAAAATGCCAATGACATGAAAATTCTAGCTCTTTGGGCGTTGCTCTAGTGCCAGCAAACCAGTTTGCTTTAGATATTTCAGGAAGAAAATTATAATTCTGAAGGGAAAAATTCAAAAATGCCTAATTGATTATGTAACCTGAAAACAAGACGGCCGACGATGCTAAAGTTTTCCTCAAAGACAAGTTTCGTCTCACAGACTGAGAGGAAATGAGATGATCTCCAGCAGCTGACATGTTCAGTCAGCTGTTAACCAGCTAGGGATGTTTAAGAGGTTAATTTCCGTTGTTTTTAGAGCAGAAATGAAAACTAAAGAAGCACGACCGGAAGCCATATCGCGTGTCTAATCAGGATATGAAGAATACAGCCCAATTTCCTTCCCTCGTTCGATCATTTCCTCAGAATGCAATGTGCAAGGACGTTAAAACGATAAACTATAGATGCTATCGTGCAAAGATCACAACTTTTAACACTCGTTTGACTTCTATCAGCTGAAAACTCATTTAAACGAAGATTGTAGTTGAACTACGATAACAATCAGGTAACAAAAAATGCGACACCGGTTATTGGCTTGAACTTTAAACAAAAACATGTCACAAGCAGAGACTAAGCTATAAGGTGAAAAGAAAACAGTACGACATGAAAGTACCACATTGGCTTCCATTTGAAACGTCACACACTTTGCACAGCGGCATAATAACAGGACCGCATGAAAGTAATCTCAATAGCTTTTATTTGAATGGTCACACACTAGGGTTTCATCCGCATATTTAAACGTTAGAGCCACATCGTTCAGCATAATAAACATTACCAAGTGAAAGTACTGCTCAATAGCTTTCATTTGAATGGTCACACACTAGGGTTTCATCCACAGACTTAAAAGTTAGAACCACCTTGTACCAAATGATATACAGAACCACACGAAAGTACTGCTCAATGGCTTTCGGTTGAATAGTCACACGCTAGGGTTTCATCTACAGACTACAAGTAAGAACCAAGTTGTATTATAAACATTGCCACATGAAAGAACTACTCAAAAGCTTTAATTTGAAAATTCCCAGAGACTAGGGTTTCATCCACAGGTT
>JAHPZR010040869.1:37500-41399 GCA_019787425.1 Platygyra sinensis | reverse complement strand
ACTACTGCAAGGCTGACACAACGTGTTACATTCGTAACAATAGTTCGGGTTATCACACCAAGCCATCTTCAGGTTTAGATGTTACGGAATTATAAAATTTAAAAAATTAGGTGATGGACAAAATACTGAACCCCAGTCCATGGACTCCCCAAATGGACTACCCCTAAAATAAACTACTCCTAAAAATAATATTTTAAATGAGTACCATCTAAGGCTGTAAGCCGCTACACCTTGCTTGTTTTGTTATGGAACCACTGAACCCAAAGTAGACAACTAGATTCCTGTTGTTGAGTGTAACTATAGCAATAGCTGTATTGTTTACCATGTTCCAGGCTCAGGAGCCTGACTTATAATTCATTATTCAGCCATTATTCTTGTCATCTCCTATCATGTCATCTTTTAGCTTGTGCATGTGTAGTGGCTGAGAGAATCACATGGAATAAAAATAGGTCCCCGATGCGTACATGTGTCTAGTGCTGGGTAATTGAGTAATGTGTATATGGTTATATAGGACTGCGTTAGACTTCGTGAACGCAATTACGATTTATCCGTCATAGAGTACAGGTGTGGAGGCTGGGGTGTAATATGAAGCTCCAACAGTCTAGAAAAGAAATTTAGCCAGAACTAACAAACGTGTTGAAGGTGATATAGAAAAATAAGGAGGAGTAGAGGTTGGTCTCCTTGGGGGTGTGGTTGACATTATTGCAAACATTTTTGTGGAAGTAGTGCTAACTATTACGAATTTGTTATTTTTAACATCACAGTGGTAACGATGAAATGAATTGAACACAACTTTATTTCAAGGCAACTAGTTGTAAATGAGAAATACAAAAAGTTTGTGTAATTTTTTAAGTTACTCACTTAAAGAAACTTGTTTCTTCATACATATGAATAATGCAAAATTCATAAGAATAATTAAACGGCGGTCTAGTGACTAACATTTTCAACTACTCTACTTTATCACCTACAAGTTATAAAAGGATGGCGAAAGTAAACAGTATAGATTCTATGTCTGATTGATAGAGTTTTAAAAACTTCAGCAGC
The DNA here is from genome assembly GCA_019787425.1 of Platygyra sinensis. Lineage (NCBI taxonomy): Eukaryota > Metazoa > Cnidaria > Anthozoa > Scleractinia > Merulinidae > Platygyra > Platygyra sinensis. The sequence continues at coordinate 40,355 of JAHPZR010040869.1, read as the reverse complement.
ATAGCCAGTTAGCTTAGCGATTTGGTGAATACCATCTAATGATCTTAAAGTAAGATTCATTGCAATGTCATTCTTGCCTTGTCAGTCTACTTGTAAATAACAGTTTGTGCAACTTCAACTAACAGCTTTCATCCAACTTGTGAATTACCAACAACAATAAAAAGAGGAATTTATAACTATAATAACGTGGCTGTTTACTGACCGACATTCTCATGGCCAGAAATCACGGTCATCGCAACGGCGCACGCGCGGGGTTTCTTAGAAATATGGCCGCCAAACGCTCAAAGGAAATGTATGGGAGAAATAAAACAAAATAAAATAGAGCAAGTTCTGGCTTACCGGGAACAAGTGCCGCGATCCGGTTGAGTTCTTGAAAGTTTCCTCTGCTATTCTGATTAGTTGCTTTTCATCAACAAATGTTACTGGCCCTGCTTTTCATCGATGTTTGTTTTCGAAGATTGGCTCATACAATGCTCTATATTACGGAGGCTTGAATGCATCCCAAACAGATTTTGATCCGCCACAGCAGATTACATAAGCGCGATATCCCAAGTGCCGCGATCGTTTGAGGAAAAGAACCGTATGGTGTACTATATTTGACCAATTTTCACCTTCGCTGCTGGTTTCTTCGCCCTGCTAATTGCCTTCAAAAACAGTTCAGAGAAGCGCAAACCAGGTCTACCGAAAGCAAAGATATCAAATGTCACGCGAGCGTCTCATCTGTGTTGATCCGAGAACCACACGTCGTATTCTTGGGCAAAAACTGGCATTTTTTCAGCAAATTCCGGCATGTTTGTTATCAAAAGAAACCTAAGAAACCAAGCCTTCTATCTCTGTTGAAGGCTGGGGAGACAAATGACCACTGTCCTTTCAGTCAGCGCTAAAACTACAAGTTCATGTATGACCACATGGCGTGACAAACGTGACATTTGTTTTCGTTTGTCGTTTTGTACGACACTGTCATCCGCTCAAGAAATATGGGAAGATTTTGTGATGTGGAGAGAATTATTACCTGGTGAAAATGTGGCTCGGTGAGTCTTCTGAGTATTCTTTAATTCCCCGAGACAACAAGTAGTTACTGAATTGAAGTATTCTGTATGATTCCTCTCCTACTCAACTGAAGTAATCATAGCCCTTCAGTCCACATTTTCGCCTCTCCACATCAACAAATCTTTCCCTATTTCTTTAGCGGATGGGAGTGACGCATACAACGACAGGGGAAAACGAATGAAGTTGTTATTAGTGAACCACGGGGGATGTTCTCGAAGACGCCATGTTGCTATTAGCATAAAGTAATTAATTGGCCCGCTGCTTATGCGCGGGCTCAAATGTCCGCAATTTCTGGAGATGGTTGTCATTCTTGTCTTGTCATTTTACAATGTACATGTAATATAAGAAATACGAACAGTTTGTGAAAATTTTAGAAGCTTTCATTCAACTTGTGAAGTCACAACAACAAAATGAGGAACTAATATCAATAATAACATGGCTGTTTACTGACTTACATTTTCAACTATGCTTCGTCGATTATAAGTTGCACAGATGGGTGTCGAAGTAAAGAGAATAGATTCTATGTCTGCTTGAGTAAGACCTTTTACTTCGACAGTATTGCTAGTAACCTTAGCAATTTGGTGAATAGCATCTTCAAATAAAGTTAGATCTATTCTGTCATCATTTGTGTCTTGAAATAACACTTGAGCAAACCAGTGTGCTTTAGAAGCTGTCTGCTTTTGCTTGAAATGGCACTTGGCATATTCTATAAAAGCATATTCAGGGATACTGGGATCAACCTTTTCATTGCACTTGCAGCAGGACAGATAGGAAACAGCTTGATTAACTCCAATTATTCCTCCATAAACTGTGGTACTTTCAAGGACTGTAAATGGGAGAACTTCTTGAATTTGTGGGGCAGATTCAACTGTGGAGCCAGATTTGGCAGCGTTTAGGAAGATTCATGGCTCATCTTATCTTTGTATACACAGATATCACGGAAGGTGTATGTGTCACCCTGCTTAATGCTGCCAACAAAGTTCTCCCATAATGTCATTTTCATGGTTCCTGATCAATCAGCAATAATGGCATGCTGGAGTTATAGGTTTTTGGAACCGACAGTCTTTGAAGGATACAAATGGGTAATTTTGGCAGTTACTGTAACTATTTGGACAGGACACACAGATTTGATGGTGGACAGGTTCATTGTTGTGGAAAGTTTAACCTTATTAGAAACATCTAGTGCTGGAAAATGTTCAATGGTTACATCATGACCCATCAACATAATCTTCTGCATTTGATTTTGTGTCAATGTGGAACTTCTTAATATTTACTGGGGAGTTTGCTTGACTCAGGCTAGTAAATCTCTTCAGTTTTGGTGGCGAAAAACACACTCCCGGGACAGTTTTTTCTTTACCTTGAAGTTGTCAGTCCCAGTAACTCCCTTTTTTAGTGGAGAAATATTGTGGATGCATGCTACAAACTCCGTGGTTGCCTGATCACATAGGTTTTCCTGTGTGGCAGATACATCAGGTATCTGATCACTATTTTCTCTCTGTCCAATACCCGGGCCAATACCACTGGGTATTTGGTCAGCCATGTCCACCTGTCTCAACGTGAGATATTAGTATCTGAAACTGAAAGAGAAAGAGAAAGTGTCAAAAAAGAAGGAAAAAGGAAAGAAATATGAGGACTGGTGATAAAAATATACATAACTCGCAAAACAACTGGAAACATGTAAAACATCTGTTTTCTACAAATTTCTTAAAGTAGAGTTTTTGAAGCAATATTACAGTGCTTTTAGGCTTTGCTAAATCTGTATATCACTATGCATACTATTTCAATTTCATCATGCTCTTAGGCAT
>JAHPZR010040869.1:27500-32500 GCA_019787425.1 Platygyra sinensis | reverse complement strand
AAGCCAGGAGATGCTTTGGGCCGGCTCCCAGTGTACGGATTCTGGAACGCTTTTTTTAATTCCTCGAGATCATTTTCAACCTGAGGCAGAGTAGCCGCAAGGAACGAAGAAGCCGACTGAACGAGATCAAGGACTTGTGAGTTGACTTCAAACTGGTTTTGGTTCCCTTTCTTCTGAAAGTTAGGTGTCGATGAAGCTGTTGACCTTAATTTCTTGATCGCCAAACTGTTTTCTTCAACTAACTCCCTTTTTAGCGAAGAAAAGCCAGAACGTCACTCTTCTTTGAGATCGGACAAGGATTTGGCAAGGTCTGGTACGTTTTCGGACGGCATTACAACGACTAAAATTTGAAAGTTCGAGAGCTGAGATGAATACATTACAACCTATCCAACCTTATATATGTTTACAACAATAGAATGACTTAATGTCATAGCGGCAGGCGAGCATTTCATGCCAACAGGAAGTTATTTACATTCTTTGTCGCTGTCACTTACAGTTTAGCTCCGCCGAATGTAAATAAATTTATATGTGATGCCAATCCACCGTAAGAAAAAAGCTGGCGGCTGTACATTTTACCACAATACCTTGCGAACCAAACTAAGCCTACTGGGCATATAGAAAGATGTGGTTCTAAAGCCGTCGTTCTTATACTAAAAGCATTGCTCTTGTGTAGTTTGAATGACATAAAATGTTTCGTTGTGTTTTTATACGCTCTTTTAGAGTTTTCGCGCGCAAAGCATCATAGGTAAATGTACCAGTCGCCATCTTTTTCCTTACGGCGGATTAGATCCGACTACTGATCCAACGTACACCAGCAGGATCTTCGTTCCGGTTGTATGCTTTAATTTTATCAAAGAAATCTTCTCGCTGGTTTGAACACCATGGTGTTACGAAGAATTGTGGCGTGACTTCCGTCACTTGGAACCATTCGAGTGTATGCTAATTTGATCTAGAAGTTTCGTGCATATTTAATTAGCCTTGTCACGGTGACTAAGCAATTTATTTTAGTCGTTTACGTCTGCTGCTGTAAATAGTTTATATTGTAATGATACTTCATTTAGTATAGCCGGAAATTTCTAGAACGTTTTGCTGTAAAGTATATAAGTAAATCGGTGTAGTGTTTAGATGGTTTTATTTCCCAGGAGTTTTATAGTAGTGTTTACTGAAGTGTGACGAAGGTCGCGTGTAATCGACAGAGGTCGTGTTTGTGAAGTGTAACAGAGGTTACGTGGATATTTGGCAAGAGGCCGTGTGTTTAAAGTCAAGTGTATTTTAAGCCTAGCGTGTGCTTGTAGAGAAGTCCTGTGTGGAAATACTGCGTTCTTGTGGATTAAATATTCTTGTTGTGTTTCCGAGATCCCTGTGTTCTGATTAGACTACAAAATATACCTACCACTAAAAACATCGAACTTGCAACACATGGTTAGCATAAGTATAGCCCTTCGAAGAAACCCTTTTTCAGCTTTGTTGCTGTTTATATCTTGAGAAGAAGAATTTTTAAAAAAAAACAAAAATAATTTAATGGCGTGCAAAATTAGGTGAAAGTTTGCCAGTAGCCACTAGTATTCCGTCAAAAGCGGCATTAATTGGATTATACACGGTGTGTTTGTTTGTAGAGTAACTTCTATTCCTACAGCAGAGGCAGCGGAGATGTATGGAAGATTTTGCTGTCTCCTTTATCATCAGGCAAAAAAGCAGAGTGCACTCGAGGAAACTTGAAATACTGTTTTGAAAATATTGGAATATTGCTCCGCACTTACACAAGGTTCTGTACTCTAGGCTCTTTTGCACTTTGTGATGTACCTGACTGAAAACTTACCTCTTAGCCACTCTGCAATCACAGTTAGGTTGACACCGCTGATTACCGCCAGCAAAAATGATTCGCACAGCGAGCTATTAAAATTGAGCGACTACGGATTCAAATGGCTGTTGTTTTCTCTTCGACATCATCGTTCATATGCTCACCAAGTAACCTGTTTTACTTGCAATGTTGTCTGTCATGGATATTTTGGACGCTGAATTGATTTTTCTTTCTTACTCTCCAGTGAGTCAGGGGATCGCTTGGCGTGTACTCGTGCACGCAAAAGTCATTCCCGAGGGAAAAGTATTTCCGTAAATCTCAAAAAGTCATCTGCCCCCGGGTATCTGCCGCGAAGGGTGTGAAACCGTTACCTACTTGACGATGAAGCAAAGGTAAATAGACCTTTTTCGCTTGTACATTTTGTTTTCCCAATACAGATCATGTGATGATACTCGGGAGATTTGATCCTTTGTCTTGTTCATTAAAAAGAGTACATGCAGACATATTCATGCTTGCATGTACTCCGTTTTAATGAACAAAACAAAAGATCAAATCTCCCGAGTATCATCACATGATCTGTATTGGGAAAACAAAATGTACAAGCGAAAAAGGTCTATTGATACGCTATTTAAGGTACAGAGCCGAAAGATGGCAACCTGTTCAAGGGAAAAGTAAAAACTAATAATAGTGTGAACGAGTCACCTTTATTTCGTTTTTGTAACATTGCAAGTTGAGTATCAAACATGGATTGTTTTTCGTTTAGCTGCACATCTATGCGTTGGTATTTTAGCTCGATACGATTAAGGTACCCTAGCAGGGATCATACAGGGAACCAAGAGACTATCAAGGCGAAATAGCAGGATTATGGCTCCTTAAAATGGTGAATCCCCCATATAGGCCTTCTACCCAAAGTAATCCCCCTTAAGTTATTTTTACACTTGGTACCCAGTTCCTCCGAGAACGTTCCTCTCGCGATGCGTGAAAAGCCCAAATGAAGGACTTTCTCGAAATGGTGCGAACGTCATTTCATGTGTTTTGATTTCGTTTCATAGCAGAGATGCTTTTTTCTCTCTCAGCCCTCATTTTGTTCGATCGGGGTTTCGTTTGTTTTCTGCTCACTTGGCTGTTCATTATTTCGCCGTTCATGCGGCCAGCGGTCATTCGTGGTCTCCGGTCATCATGGCGGAAGATCGCACCCTTCTGGTCTCCGCCATTTTACTTCACTTCCTCCTTGTTTTCTGCTTTCAGATGTCTCCATTCATCTCTATTAGTAATATCAACTTTTGTTAGAGTTTTGGTACATGTATCTGTCATCGTGGAAGTCGCAACAGCCCTGCACGTGGTCGCCACTCAAACTCTCAGACCATTTTAATTTGAAGGGGCTTCAAATCTATTTTTATGTTCTGTTTTGTGGAAGAACTGTGGCTTTTACTCATCGAGCCGTAAATTGTAATCTAAGCTCTAAATGGTGACATATAATGTGGAAGGGTTTCACCACTCGAATATAAGACATTTCGCTTGAACTGCCCTATACATGTGTAGGCGACTTACGTTCGTTACCATTTGCTCCTCTTCCTCTCGCGACGACCACTACCGGAACTTCAGTCCTCTCGTAAGAGCCTTCATGATGTTCTGCAGCCTTACAACAGGAATTTTAAATTACCCCTCTTGAACGTCAACAATATTGTTGGTTTTAAGTTCCATGAAATCAAGTCTTGGCTATTGTCTCGGTTATTCCACGTTCTAGTTCTTACAGAGACTTCCATTGATAAATCTTTACTTAAATCTAAGATTGCTATTGGCGGTTACCGCTTTACGAGATTGGACAGATCCTCTCGTGGTATCAGTATTGAGAGTCCCCAGTTGGTTTGGCGGGATGCGGGATTAGGCCTGTTTTCGCTGTGAGATTTGATCTAAAAACAGGGGCGGAAAGCGGAATTACAATTTTGAGCGGGAGCGGGATTTCGTGTTTTTATGGTGTTGGTATGCGGGATTTGCAAGAGAAACAGAGCGGGATATGGTATTTCAGTGACCTTATAAATGGTTATTGACCAGTGCAGAAACCAAAAGGTGGGTAGCTTGCGTAGATTAGCTTTGTGCCCTCGCGGACGAATTGCTTACTGTTTAAACCGCCAAGCTACACAGGCTAAGAGCTGGCAGAAACGAACCTTTTTGTGCGTATAGCTGTGTGAACTCAAAAAATAAATATAGATTACTTTATTGAAAGTGCGCCGTACAGATTCTTATTCACGAGTTGCAAAACTTCAGAAACGAACGAGCGAGCGCAGCGAACGAGAGAGTTTCTAAAGCTTTGCAACGAGTGAATAAAATCCGTGCAAAGCACTTTGTTTCAAGCGTTTCAATAAGCAATTTTAGTCTTTTCTTTTACTATCAGGGTCGTAACAAGGTATATGGGATCAGGGATCAAAGGCCTGAAAAAGGGTGGGATCCGGGATCACAGCCCCGGGATCTGGGATCACAACCCCCGGATCGGGATCAGCGGTGTTTTTCTTTGGATCAAGGATCAGGCGTTCTGGATAACCAATGGAAATCACGACACGCCCCTTAAAATGGTTTTTAAGCTGTTTGAAATTTAACGATCCATTTCATACAGTTATACTTGGTATTTGGACTAGCTGACTGATACATGACCGGAGATCGGAACCAGAGAGTACTGGTTAGTCACGCGTTCGTTAGGGTAAGGCAGGTAAAGTTTGTATACGAGCCAAGTGGCCCATCAGGCCGGAGCTTATCTCGGTTTCCTTAGCATGAAGCGACTGAGAGTATTTCTACTCCCCCCTGGATGGGATGCTAGTCCATCGCAGGGTTACCCCCAGCATTAACTTCGCCGGTACCCATTTATACACCTGGGTGGAGAGGGGCACTGTGAGAGTAAAGTGTCTTGCCCAAGAACACAACACAATGTCCCCGGCCAGGACTCGAACCCGGACCGCTCGATCCGGAGACGAGCGCACTAACCATGAGGCCACCGCGCCTCCCACTAGTCACGCGTTCGTTAATCTGCTAATAACTTGCCAGGATCTAACTCGCGCTGCATGACATTCAATCATGTCATATATGTCATATGAACACGTTGGATATCTTTCGACTGAGCGCGTGTTGTTATAGGTATAATTTTTGGATCGTACTAGTCAACTTTTCAGATCGGCTTCTTATAATCGAATTCAAAGAAGCGGAC
>JAHPZR010040869.1:7500-15000 GCA_019787425.1 Platygyra sinensis | reverse complement strand
CCTTCTTTGCAAGAAATCTATTGAAATGAATCTATTGAGAAAACATGACGTGCAACTCCAGCAAAGTTAGACTCTGGAAAGGCCTGGGATTTTTTCTATGCTTGGTAAAGCACAAATCATGTCACTCTCCTGCCAGATCTTCTGCGTCCAGCTTGATGCGTCGGTTGATGATCATCATCATCTTCACGGTTGTCACCATCACTTTTCTTCACACCACTGCTCTTATAATCATCCTCGTCGGACCCATTAGCCATGTTTTTCAGGCGTTGCTCCTCGTTTCGTTAATACTAATCGGATCTTCCTTAGAGGGCTCAAGCCATTTAATACGCATGGTGTGCTCAAAGATGCCATCGTTGCTGTGATGAAGTTCCTCCCGATGAATAGCTAGAAAAAGGGCTCCCAATACAACATTTCCAGTTGTGTTTTAAGACAACTACATCTCCCTCTGCAAAACGAACTGGACGAGTTTCAATCTGAGCTGTTTCAACGGTTGTCCTGCATCAATGGCTTGCAGCTCTTCGAGCATGTCAACAGCATTTTCATTTTCAGATCATTCTTTGGGCCAGAGGCAGAGTTCCAGCCTTTTCTTTCGTCTTGTCTCTTACTCTTTGCTGCCGTACGCCTTTTCTAAGTTTTTTAGCAAACAGCCTCAGTTCCCTTGCTTCTTCATCCTTCTTCTTAACACTATCCTCTGACCTAAAATGTTTTCCCCTGAGCTTTGCACCATCATAAAGCCACTCAGGCTCCCTCTTGTTTACTGTTCGATCGGGGTCCGGTATACATTGAAAAGGAAGAGTATCTGTAGCTTCTGTACGTATACAGAATCAACAATACAGCTTGATCTGCGGCTGCCATAATCACGCATGTCTCCAGGATGTCTGGAGTCGGACGAATTGGGTTCTCATTCCGCAAAGAAATGTTCCACTTTTGTTGTGAGACTTGGAAAGCAGATATCCTGTGCAATATGCTGCAAATCGTTTTCAGAGAAGAACGACTTCGTCTTCTCAAATGACAAATGAAGCATTCTAAAAGGGCCCTGAGGACATCTTAGTCCTGTTCGGAAATACGCGGTCTGCCTGTCTATGTATTTCATGACATAGTCCGCTTCTTTGAATTCGATTATAAGAAGCCGATCTGAAAAGTTGACTAGTACGATCCAAAAATTATACCTATAACAACACGCGCTCAGTCGAAAGATATCCAACGTGTTCATATGACATATATGACATGATTGAATGTCATGCAGCGCGAGTTAGATCCTGGCAAGTTATTAGCAGATTAACGAACGCGTGACTAGTGGGAGGCGCGGTGGCCTCATGGTTAGTGCGCTCGTCTCCGGATCGAGCGGTCCGGGTTCGAGTCCTGGCCGGGGACATTGTGTTGTGTTCTTGGGCAAGACACTTTACTCTCACAGTGCCCCTCTCCACCCAGGTGTATAAATGGGTACCGGCGAAGTTAATGCTGGGGGTAACCCTGCGATGGACTAGCATCCCATCCAGGGGGGAGTAGAAATACTCTCAGTCGCTTCATGCTAAGGAAACCGAGATAAGCTCCGGCCTGATGGGCCACTTGGCTCGTATACAAACTTTACCTGCCTTACCCTAACGAACGCGTGACTAACCAGTACTCTCTGGTTCCGATCTCCGGTCATGTATCAGTCAGCTAGTCCAAATACCAAGTATAACTGTATGAAATGGATCGTTAAATTTCAAACAGCTTAAAAACCATTTTAAGGGGCGTGTCGTGATTTCCATTGGTTATCCAGAACGCCTGATCCTTGATCCAAAGAAAAACACCGCTGATCCCGATCCGGGGGTTGTGATCCCAGATCCCGGGGCTGTGATCCCGGATCCCACCCTTTTTCAGGCCTTTGATCCCTGATCCCATATACCTTGTTACGACCCTGATAGTAAAAGAAAAGACTAAAATTGCTTATTGAAACGCTTGAAACAAAGTGCTTTGCACGGATTTTATTCACTCGTTGCAAAGCTTTAGAAACTCTCTCGTTCGCTGCGCTCGCTCGTTCGTTTCTGAAGTTTTGCAACTCGTGAATAAGAATCTGTACGGCGCACTTTCAATAAAGTAATCTATATTTATTTTTTGAGTTCACACAGCTATACGCACAAAAAGGTTCGTTTCTGCCAGCTCTTAGCCTGTGTAGCTTGGCGGTTTAAACAGTAAGCAATTCGTCCGCGAGGGCACAAAGCTAATCTACGCAAGCTACCCACCTTTTGGTTTCTGCACTGGTCAATAACCATTTATAAGGTCACTGAAATACCATATCCCGCTCTGTTTCTCTTGCAAATCCCGCATACCAACACCATAAAAACACGAAATCCCGCTCCCGCTCAAAATTGTAATTCCGCTTTCCGCCCCTGTTTTTAGATCAAATCTCACAGCGAAAACAGGCCTAATCCCGCATCCCGCCAAACCAACTGGGGACTCTCAATACTGATACCACGAGAGGATCTGTCCAATCTCGTAAAGCGGTAACCGCCAATAGCAATCTTAGATTTAAGTAAAGATTTATCAATGGAAGTCTCTGTAAGAACTAGAACGTGGAATAACCGAGACAATAGCCAAGACTTGATTTCATGGAACTTAAAACCAACAATATTGTTGACGTTCAAGAGGGGTAATTTAAAATTCCTGTTGTAAGGCTGCAGAACATCATGAAGGCTCTTACGAGAGGACTGAAGTTCCGGTAGTGGTCGTCGCGAGAGGAAGAGGAGCAAATGGTAACGAACGTAAGTCGCCTACACATGTATAGGGCAGTTCAAGCGAAATGTCTTATATTCGAGTGGTGAAACCCTTCCACATTATATGTCACCATTTAGAGCTTAGATTACAATTTACGGCTCGATGAGTAAAAGCCACAGTTCTTCCACAAAACAGAACATAAAAATAGATTTGAAGCCCCTTCAAATTAAAATGGTCTGAGAGTTTGAGTGGCGACCACGTGCAGGGCTGTTGCGACTTCCACGATGACAGATACATGTACCAAAACTCTAACAAAAGTTGATATTACTAATAGAGATGAATGGAGACATCTGAAAGCAGAAAACAAGGAGGAAGTGAAGTAAAATGGCGGAGACCAGAAGGGTGCGATCTTCCGCCATGATGACCGGAGACCACGAATGACCGCTGGCCGCATGAACGGCGAAATAATGAACAGCCAAGTGAGCAGAAAACAAACGAAACCCCGATCGAACAAAATGAGGGCTGAGAGAGAAAAAAGCATCTCTGCTATGAAACGAAATCAAAACACATGAAATGACGTTCGCACCATTTCGAGAAAGTCCTTCATTTGGGCTTTTCACGCATCGCGAGAGGAACGTTCTCGGAGGAACTGGGTACCAAGTGTAAAAATAACTTAAGGGGGATTACTTTGGGTAGAAGGCCTATATGGGGGATTCACCATTTTAAGGAGCCATAATCCTGCTATTTCGCCTTGATAGTCTCTTGGTTCCCTGTATGATCCCTGCTAGGGTACCTTAATCGTATCGAGCTAAAATACCAACGCATAGATGTGCAGCTAAACGAAAAACAATCCATGTTTGATACTCAACTTGCAATGTTACAAAAACGAAATAAAGGTGACTCGTTCACACTATTATTAGTTTTTACTTTTCCCTTGAACAGGTTGCCATCTTTCGGCTCTGTACCTTAAATAGCGTATCAATAGACCTTTTTCGCTTGTACATTTTGTTTTCCCAATACAGATCATGTGATGATACTCGGGAGATTTGATCTTTTGTTTTGTTCATTAAAACGGAGTACATGCAAGCATGAATATGTCTGCATGTACTCTTTTTAATGAACAAGACAAAGGATCAAATCTCCCGAGTATCATCACATGATCTGTATTGGGAAAACAAAATGTACAAGCGAAAAAGGTCTATTTACCTTTGCTTCATCGTCAAGTAGGTAACGGTTTCACACCCTTCGCGGCAGATACCCGGGGGCAGATGACTTTTTGAGATTTACGGAAATACTTTTCCCTCGGGAATGACTTTTGCGTGCACGAGTACACGCCAAGCGATCCCCTGACTCACTGGAGAGTAAGAAAGAAAAATCAATTCAGCGTCCAAAATATCCATGACAGACAACATTGCAAGTAAAACAGGTTACTTGGTGAGCATATGAACGATGATGTCGAAGAGAAAACAACAGCCATTTGAATCCGTAGTCGCTCAATTTTAATAGCTCGCTGTGCGAATCATTTTTGCTGGCGGTAATCAGCGGTGTCAACCTAACTGTGATTGCAGAGTGGCTAAGAGGTAAGTTTTCAGTCAGGTACATCACAAAGTGCAAAAGAGCCTAGAGTACAGAACCTTGTGTAAGTGCGGAGCAATATTCCAATATTTTCAAAACAGTATTTCAAGTTTCCTCGAGTGCACTCTGCTTTTTTGCCTGATGATAAAGGAGACAGCAAAATCTTCCATACATCTCCGCTGCCTCTGCTGTAGGAATAGAAGTTACTCTACAAACAAACACACCGTGTATAATCCAATTAATGCCGCTTTTGACGGAATACTAGTGGCTACTGGCAAACTTTCACCTAATTTTGCACGCCATTAAATTATTTTTGTTTTTTTTTAAAAATTCTTCTTCTCAAGATATAAACAGCAACAAAGCTGAAAAAGGGTTTCTTCGAAGGGCTATACTTATGCTAACCATGTGTTGCAAGTTCGATGTTTTTAGTGGTAGGTATATTTTGTAGTCTAATCAGAACACAGGGATCTCGGAAACACAACAAGAATATTTAATCCACAAGAACGCAGTATTTCCACACAGGACTTCTCTACAAGCACACGCTAGGCTTAAAATACACTTGACTTTAAACACACGGCCTCTTGCCAAATATCCACGTAACCTCTGTTACACTTCACAAACACGACCTCTGTCGATTACACGCGACCTTCGTCACACTTCAGTAAACACTACTATAAAACTCCTGGGAAATAAAACCATCTAAACACTACACCGATTTACTTATATACTTTACAGCAAAACGTTCTAGAAATTTCCGGCTATACTAAATGAAGTATCATTACAATATAAACTATTTACAGCAGCAGACGTAAACGACTAAAATAAATTGCTTAGTCACCGTGACAAGGCTAATTAAATATGCACGAAACTTCTAGATCAAATTAGCATACACTCGAATGGTTCCAAGTGACGGAAGTCACGCCACAATTCTTCGTAACACCATGGTGTTCAAACCAGCGAGAAGATTTCTTTGATAAAATTAAAGCATACAACCGGAACGAAGATCCTGCTGGTGTACGTTGGATCAGTAGTCGGATCTAATCCGCCGTAAGGAAAAAGATGGCGACTGGTACATTTACCTATGATGCTTTGCGCGCGAAAACTCTAAAAGAGCGTATAAAAACACAACGAAACATTTTATGTCATTCAAACTACACAAGAGCAATGCTTTTAGTATAAGAACGACGGCTTTAGAACCACATCTTTCTATATGCCCAGTAGGCTTAGTTTGGTTCGCAAGGTATTGTGGTAAAATGTACAGCCGCCAGCTTTTTTCTTACGGTGGATTGGCATCACATATAAATTTATTTACATTCGGCGGAGCTAAACTGTAAGTGACAGCGACAAAGAATGTAAATAACTTCCTGTTGGCATGAAATGCTCGCCTGCCGCTATGACATTAAGTCATTCTATTGTTGTAAACATATATAAGGTTGGATAGGTTGTAATGTATTCATCTCAGCTCTCGAACTTTCAAATTTTAGTCGTTGTAATGCCGTCCGAAAACGTACCAGACCTTGCCAAATCCTTGTCCGATCTCAAAGAAGAGTGACGTTCTGGCTTTTCTTCGCTAAAAAGGGAGTTAGTTGAAGAAAACAGTTTGGCGATCAAGAAATTAAGGTCAACAGCTTCATCGACACCTAACTTTCAGAAGAAAGGGAACCAAAACCAGTTTGAAGTCAACTCACAAGTCCTTGATCTCGTTCAGTCGGCTTCTTCGTTCCTTGCGGCTACTCTGCCTCAGGTTGAAAATGATCTCGAGGAATTAAAAAAAGCGTTCCAGAATCCGTACACTGGGAGCCGGCCCAAAGCATCTCCTGGCTTGCGTGGGGGATGCTGCTTCGCGTGTGGAAAGTTTGGTCACTTTCGAAGTCAGTGCCCAGTCCTGAATTACCAGCCTTCAGCAAATCAGCGTACCAAGCGTGTGTGATGTCCTGTGAACCCTTCCAATCCCTACAGAACAGAGATAAGTCATCAAACTATTTTCCCAAACATTATAATTTAGACCCTCACGAATATGAGCAGGGTGTTAGTTCTTATATTGTTGTGCCAGGTAGTTTGAAGAACCATATATGGTTTTAGCGTTCTATTGGCACTAGCAGTTTAGTTTAGATGTCATCGATGAAGGGTATCGTATTCCTTTTTATTCTACGCCTCCTCCTATTTTTTCGCGGAACAACAAGTCAGCCCTACCTCATCCGAGCTTTGTTGACGAAGCTATATCTGACTTGCTGCTTACTTATCGAGTTTTTGATACGGACGCTATTCCTCGCAGTGTTAAACCCTTATCCGTTTCCATCCAGTCCTCAGGGAAGAAGCGTTTGATTTTGGATTCCAGATTCATTAATAAGCATTTACGGAAGAAGAGCGTTAAGTTTGAGGACCTTAGGGTTGCTCTATTTTATTTACAAAAGGGTCATTTCACGTTTTCGTTTGACATTCGCAGTGGGTATCATCATGTGCTTATTTTTCGTCTTCACCAGTCCTTCCTGGGGTTTTCCTGGTTTTACAAGGGTAAGACTAGATACTGTTGTTTCCGGGTCCTTCCATTTGGGTTTTCCTCAGCCCCTTATATTTTCACAAAGCTTTTCAGGCCTTTTGTCGCCTATTGGAGGCAGCAAGGCATCCATATCGTAGTTTAGCTCGATGACGTTTGGAGGAAGCTCCTTCGTATCAGGTTGCTTTAGATCATAGCATCAAGGTCAAGGAACAAATCCAAAGTGCACCAGATCTGACTAATTCGGAAAAATCTATTTGGGTCCCTACCCTGGTTATTGATTAGCTGAGTTTCACCAGCGATCTCATTCAGGGTTTGCTTTTCATTCCAGGGAAGAAAATCAAGTGTGTGTTATCCGACATTAATTCAATTTTGGAAGCAAATTATTCCTCGGCTTGGGAACTCCCAGCCCTTGCTGACAGAAGCAATTCTTTTAACCTAGCTGTTGTTTCCGCTACCACGGTCACGACAAAATGTTTGCATATGTCCATTGTTCTCAAGTCTAGCTGGGATTCCAAATTCCTTTTGCCCCCCGGCTCCCCCCTCCCCCTGCTAAGGAGGAACTTATTTTTGGAAAGATGATGTACGATGTTTGAATGCTAGGCTAATTGGCCGGCAATTTTTCGGTACACCTACTATTGTTTATTTTGATACGAGTGACGTTGGTGCCGGAGGAGTCATTTAGGGTCGCGATGGTGTCATTTGTCACCTCCCTTGGTCCTCTGACG